>JASPKZ010009785.1:0-121364 GCA_030220185.1 Diploptera punctata
GGTAGCTACAATAAGAAATATCTCCAGGTTGTAAAAATCAGATATAATAGCTGGGGGACTCGTCATGCTGATCACATGTCACCCCTACAGTGGGAGGATGATTAACATATGTGGATGTGAGGCCAGCAGCCTTCTAGGCCTGTCGTGCTGTGGAGAGCTATATGTTTTTTAAGTTTAAGTACAGTTGTAACTAACAATAATACAGAAAAAGAAATAAAAATATATAACTTTTTTTTTATTAAAAGTTGCTATTATGCATTAAAATCACATTTGGTTGTTTAAAAACTAAATTAACATTGTATATATGTGTGTTAACTTTTGAAGGACAAATGTCACTTATGCACGTGACTGCAAATATACCTCAGATAAATCTGATGCGTTGCAGGTAGTAAATTTTTTAATAACAACTCTGCAAAATAAAGGAGTTAAAGCATTTAAATTCCAGCGACTGTATAGAGATAATCATTTAAAATCCTTATATTTGAAGAGAAAAATACGCCTATAGCTGGTTTTGAACCCAGGACCTTTAACATTGTACAATAATGCTCTGCCACTGAGCTTTCCAAATCCTCCAATCTAAACGTAAATTTTGCCTACATTTAAATTTGCAAGAGAGCCTAATGTTTACAAACTGTTGCTCGACACGTGAATGGTGACTTCTTATCTAAGAAGGCTCTCAGTGGGAATTTAGCATTACTTGATAAAGCCAGAAGAGCTTTTTTTCAATGTTTTTATTATAAATTTAACATTTTTCACTGGAAGAATAAAAAATGTACGTAAAATGTTAAGGTCTGTCCTTCCATATGGTTGTGAGTATTGGAAACTCTCGAAAAGTTATAAAGAACAACTCATGGTTTTTGACAGGGAAATCCTTAAGAGAATATATGGTGAATAAGATACAACCTTAAATTTTATTCTTTATTCACAGACTCTGGCATTGTTAAGTTTATAAAGATGCCTAGATTACTCTGGGAAGGTCATATTATCAAGATGGCAGAGGATACTCTGGGAAGGTCATATTATCAAGATGGCAGAGGATAATAATCCTGTTAAAAATCTCACACTACTGAAGGAAGTAGAAGATGGACAGACCAAAGTTGAATTGGTTCACATTGAATTAAAGACATTAAAAAACCTTGTTGCAAGAGGATGTAGAAGGAAGGCATTGGACAGAGATGAATGGAAGAAGATCTTGCAGTGGCCAGGGCTCAAAATCTGCTGATAGTGCCATCTATGATGAAAAATTATGATTACTTCCTTTGGCATGGAAAATGTGTCCCATACAATAATTTACAACTCATAAAAAAATTTGTAGCCTGAAATAAGAGGCAGAAGTTTTCAGCCCATTTAGGCTCAACTTTGTATTTATATGTCAATGACATTAGTTGTTAAAACAACCATTATATAAAATAACTACTTAACTACGTACCTTAGTATAATTGTTAAATACGTACCTTAGTATAATTGTTAAATTGTATAATGTATTCCTAGATGGTATTTTTAAAAATAATTTTATTTTTTTCGTAATTATATACATATTAAATATATATATATTATATATATACGAAAAGTTGTTGCTAAGAGAGCTATTATTTTATAAAGTGCTTTTTCTTATCTAGATAATCATGTGTACAGAAGATAAAAAAATTAATTATCCACCTGGCAGCCAAAAAAGCTGTTTTTGTGATGTTTAAAACAAGAGAATGAAATTTATTTTAACGGTTTTGCAATCCTGGTTTATTATTGCTGCAGGTGGTATTTAAAAAAGTGCTTTAACATAGCAAAATGTTACAAGAGAGAAATTTTGTCAGATCACAAAAGTTTAAAAAAGCGCCATTTGAAGGCGCCTTCTATCCTAGCTTTTCCTCTCCTATTTTATTTTGTTAGCTAGATACCTCAACCTGTTATTGAGTCACATATGTATATATAGATATATTGACCCGTCTGTAATGCTATCGTTTGTACAAAAAAAAGTGCTGTGTCCGTTGTACGGATATGTTTAACCGTATTGTTCAGTGATATCAGATTGCTTGTTTGAAAAGATTTTTTACCCTTTTATAAATGAATTGTTTTTAAGAGTAATGAAGTTAATGAAAGTTTTATCAAATTGTTTTATATAATAAAGGGTAGAATATCTTTTCAACAAATTGTCTGTTAATGTCCCTCCTCCTACCACAATATGTCCTTGAAGGTAGGCAATCATGCTGTAGAATAAAACCCCAACACATTTTCATTATTAAGTGTTTTTATTGATAATTCATTTTGCCAATACATAGACAGTTCAGTGTGTTAAGTATTTTTTATAGTTCTGGTATAATTTGTATTTTATCAATTGGCAGTACTGATTTGTATTGAATCAAGCCTTCATTTTGTTCCATTGTTACAAGTAGGATAGCAGATGCCTGATTACATATCTATAAACTGTGAGTTTATGCAATTATTGATATTTTGTTACAACATATTTTGAATTTATTACTTTGATAATTACTTAGAAACATAACTGTTCATTCAACTGAACTTAAAAAGCTAATGTAAAAAATAACATAACCTTGACCTATTCAGCAGTTTCTTCATGGTTATACTGAAATTAGGTATTAGTTTACACAAAAAAAAAGCATGAAAATAAACAGTTGTTGAAATGTTATGTTTTTTAAGTAATTACCTTACTTTTATTCATATTTTGTTGTGAAAGAGATCTAATAACCTCAAAATTAAATTACATGTGGAAATATTTTGTTCATATTTTCTACTTGGATTCAAGAATAAGGAGTGGGAATTCCCCACTTTAATTTACCTGATATACATTCAAAGTCCTATAGAACAACAGTGCGCATGCGCCAGAGTTTATAGAGCCAGCAATAACCCACCATCGAACCACATATCGATTATTATTGTTGTTTCGATTATCTTTTTTGTTTTGTTTTATATATTTAGAGATTTAAAATGTAACGAACCTAAAAGCTAACTAACTAACTCACACTTAACCTAATTCAATTACTCTAATGTAGGGTGGATTCCATCAAACGCTCTTTTTTTCACTTCTTAATAATCGCAACCATTGATAACCCACTGGTTCCAACTATGTAATATACTCTCTGGAGAAAATAGCAAGTCACCATCACAATATGTGTATTTGAATAAATACTTAAAAATTATAAAATAAAGTTATAAAAATTGTTTCAAATATTTTAAAATGTTGCTAAATACAGAAATACAATAATAAACTGAAAAATCAAGGGTAAATTATTCTTAAATTGTTCCTATAAAAGTTCAAGTTGTATAGAGTTCCCATCTTTTGATGCTGTCGCACCATGACTGGGGCAGATGAAATTATATGGATGACATGATGAGTACGGAAAAGTGTGGCATCAAGTTTTTGCTTTGCGAATAATGATCCACTACTCTGGGGTAAAGAAGGGGTTAACAGATGGATTAATAATAATAATAATAATAGTTTTATTTTACTTGGTTGAGTTAAGGCCTTGTCTACCACTCAACAAGGTTAGGAAAAAAAAAAAAAAATAAAAACAAATGAATATAAAATGTACGAGATAGAAAAACGAGAAAAAAATACTATTAATGACACAGAATAATTACAGTTCTGGAGAAAAATTGGATTTAATTCCATTAAGCGCAGCGAGAATTTTTTCTAAGTCCCAGGCAGACACCACACGCATGCACCAACAAACGCGAAGCAGTTTACTCTATGGAATATCGCGATGCAGCCAACATTATAAATGCTATTTAACGAATCTAAAAGCTAACCTAATGCAATTTAAGTACTCTAACCTGTGAAAGACCAACCTAAATGCTAACCTAACACAATTTAAGTACTGTAACCTGTGAAAGAATGTAACGCCCAAAAATAAATAGTAAGTTCTGAAATTCTGAAGTATATACCCCATGTTGGCTGCACTGTTGTTGTATAGAATAGTCTTAAAAATCAATATGGCTGCCATGTCTTCATGTTACGTACATAGTTATATATCATAGAAAAATATGTTCGAATAATCGTTAGAAAAAATGTAAAATTTGTTGTAAATGGTGAGAAATAATTTGAAAATAAAAACCCTGTTGGTGCATGCGCATGATGTCTGCCTCAGACTTAGAAAAAATTCACACTGCGCTTAATGGAAACATGAGCCAAAAAATTAATTATTTAACAATAAGTCCCGCGCCGTAGCCGAGCGGTTAAGGTAGGAAGCCTTGGCGCAGAGCTATGGGACTTGCGCTGGTTCGAGTCTCCATGGGGGAAGAAATTTTCTCATGGTATTTCGGCCAGTATGGGACCGGTGCCCACCCAGCATCGTGAGGCAATTGGGTAGCTACAATAAGTAGCGGCTCCAGATTGAGGAACCAGCTATAACGGCTGGGGGACTCGACATGCTAACCACGTCACCCCTACACTGGCTGTTGATCATCTACCTCTGTGATTGACACATGTGGATGTGAAGGGCCAGCAGCCGGCTGGTAAAAGGGCAACCGCTGAAAAGTGGAAAGACCCTCAATCGGAACAATAAGTAATTGTAAAGTGTGACAAAAGTGTCCAGTGTGTGGCTTGACAGGGTTACAGAGGAAGGTTTGTGCTTGGATGTCTGGATAAGTTGAATGTTCAGGTTTGATTTGTTATAACTTAGCTGTGATTAATAATTTATTTATTTTGAAAGGATTGTTTTGATTTAATACGCAGTTGTGTTATTTGCTATTTAAACTCATAATAGGTTGTTAATACGAGGGATTGTTTATGAATTGGCAAAGTGAATGTACGCTCTCGAACAGTGTGTACAGAAAAGCATCAGTTTTCCTTTCCTTCGATGTTCTTATTATTAATTTCATACATCTCAATGATGGATAAATCATATTTGAACAGAAAAATTATACGCTCAGATCGGGACTTGAACCCGGGACCCTTGGTTTTCTAGTGCAAGTGCTCTACCATTTGAGCTACCTGAGCAAGTACCGATCTAAATGCAAATTTTTCTCTATATGCCATACTGGCATTTATAATGTAATGTATAATTCCCAAACATGTCTTATTAATATAGGAGCCGCCATTTGCAAAGATAGAAGCAAAGGCTTCAAAGCATTTGGTGGACGGGAATTACAACGTATATAGAGAAAAATTTGCGTTTAGATCGGTACTTGCTCAGGTGGCTCAAATGATAGAGCACTTGGACTAGAAAACCAAGGATCCCTGATTCAAGTCCCCGTCTGAATGTATAATTTTTCTCTTCAAATATGATTTCCTTTCCTTGTTCTTGTTTAGTTGATTTCAATACGTCATTCCACATAATGACAGTTTTCTTACTAGTACTTTCTAGAATGTTTAGTTTTCTTCAACCAATCCAAGTATACATAACTTCCATAATAATTCTCCTTATGGAATTCCTATAAAACTAATCAGGAATATACCTGACAAATGTGCTGATTGTGATAAGATATAGGGTAGATTTCTGTACCAAAGTCTAAACTGCAACTGCAGTTTTTCAGTTTTTTATTGTTTCCATAACAACCATAAAAACTGAAAATCTACGGCTGTTAATTACAAAAACAAATGTCCGAATCATGTCTGTGGTTTCATAGCAATTTCTGTTAATTTTCAGTTATTTTTATAGATAAGAATTAAATTAATGTTTTTATTACCTCGCCTCATATCCTTTTTCTTCTAGACTGCAGTTTCGGAGCTTATCTCCATCATCAGTAGCCTCTGGTCGACCGGTGTTATGTCGTTTCTTGGCAGTTGTCTTCTTACTTCTATTGGTGGACCGATGAACCTCTGGATCAGGTCAAAATTTGCGGGAGTTTCGAAATTCATGAGTTTATCTTTCTTGTTTTTTTGGATGTGGATTTTTTTCCCAGACTGTGAGTTCCTTTTGTTTATCTGTGTGTTTGATTAGGCTAGCTTCTGTACCCATTAAATGCTTTTCAGACCAAGCATGGGCTGCTACAGCTGACTTGTCCACTTCACCCAAGAATGATAAACTCATGAATTTCGAAACTCCCGCAAATTTTGACCTGATCCAGAGATTCATCGGTCCACCGATGGAAGTAAGAAGAAAACCGCCAAGAAACAACATAACACGAGTCGACCAGAGACTACTGATGATGGAGATAAGCTCCGAAATTGCAGTCTAGAAGAAAAAGGATATGAGGTGAGGTAATAAAAACATTAATTTAATTCTTAAATTAAACCTCATAGTGTTCTTTCCCTTTGAAAGTTAAATTTTTATTAATGTTATGGAAACAATAACAAATCGTAAAACCGCGGTCGTGGTTTGGACTTCGTTGAGAAATCCACCCATTGTGGAATGCAGGCTTTCATGGCCGGTAGTAATATTAAAAGATTCTGGACTATGTGGCCGTGGTCAATAACTATGCTTTCTTCCAGACATTTCTTCCCTCAACTGTGGAGAAATCTTTAGTGGTGAGTGCGTCATCTTTGCCACTGAAGATGCCCTCTGCAGTTGAGGGAGAGAAACGTCTGGTAGGAACACCAGTAATGGACCACGGCCACATAGCCCAGAATCTTTTATTGTTATGATAAAATGTACATAGGGAAAACAAAGAGAATTTATATAATAAATTGGGAATTTTTAACATTACGAGGTTTTATTAATAAGAATTAAATGAATCGTGAATTCTTCTTACCTCATACTTCTATGTTTTTTAAACACAACACTGCAGTATCAGTGACCATTGTCACCATCCTCAGCTGTTTTCACAACTGTTAATTTTTTCTTTTGCCAGTAATTCCTTCAAAAGAACACCAGATGGCAGTCTGGATAATTACTGGCAACAGAAAAAATTGACAGTCGTGAAAACAGCTGAGGATGGTGACAATGGTCACTGCAGTGCTGTGTTTAAAAAACATAGAAGTATGAGGTAAGAAGAATTCATGATTCATTTAATTCTTATTAATAAACAAAGAGACACTTAACCATTAGAACAAAAGAACACATTAGAAATGTAAAAAATGAAGAAGTAGAAAAATCTGTAATAGTTGTTCACAAAATTATTAAAACAGTTGAAAAATACAAAAGAACTAGCATTTGGAAGAAGATTTGCATCCAGAAGAACAGAAATAGGATTATGAATTTGGAAATTCCTGGGGAAAAAGATTTGCAAGTTCCTTCAGTGAGCCAAGAGATGGAGTGGGAGTTGATTTCCAGAGCCAACACCATAAAAGTCAATAGTCCGGACAAGCTGATAGCGTAACAAATAGAACACAATGATTTATAAGGTAAGATGACTCTGGATTCAACTTATTTATTAAGAAGAACCTCATAATATTACTTTCTGTTGTTTTTTATTTATATACACAATTTTATTGTTTACGCATCTTTCTGTGCCTAAAGTTTTATTTTTTTTTCTCCACTCGTCTCTCTCCATCCAATCCATGTCCTCTTGTTCTCATTCCAGTTCTTATTTCCTGCATTCACGAGTTTGTGTCTTCCTCTCCTCCTTCTTCCAGGTGGACACCATTCCAATGTTTTCCTGGGTAATCTTTCTTCTTGCATTCGTCGTACGTGCCCATACCAATTTAATTGCTTATACCGTATATAATCTACTATTGAATAACCAATATTCATTTTTTCTCTTATGACAGTATTTCTTCCTGTTGTAATTTATTAATAATACTAGGGCATTCGATAAGTAATGACAACACTGTGTGATCCTAGTGGTGACCGTTGTAATCTTGTAGTACGTTGTTGAGTAGTCTTTGTTGTATAAATCTGTAATATTGAAAGTCTTGAAATAGCAATATTTTGTGAATACATTCACTGTTTTTCACATTTAGTAAGTAATACCTCCCTAAAAGGATGTTCAGTACAATTTGTTTAGAAGATGGAATTGAGATGTACTCGAACATCCGCCAAATTCACAGGACATGAGCTCTTGGTACTATAACTTACTCACAAAGAATCTCTATGAGGCAATTTCAATTAAGAGTTGATTCAGAAATGGTGCTGCAGATGGAGTGTGACATATTCCAAGGATTTGGCAACATATACTTGACTTGGCAGGAGATTATAAATGTAGTTCATAATGTCAAAAGAAATGATTTTGTGATGTTATAGTAAGGTTGCCATTACTTATCGAATGCCCTAGTAGAAGATATTAAATGTTTATGTATCAACACAAATATATTGATTAAGATAAATTATTCGTAAATTAATGATTCATTTTTTAACATCTTACCTCATAGTTTATATTTCTTCAAACACGGGAACTAGTTTTGAGAGAAATATTAAAAATTGTGAAATTGAAAAATCAGCTATTGCAGCACATAGTTTATTGGAGAATCATAAAATTGAAAAAGAAGTCCTACTTTTAAAACATTTGGAAAAACCTTTAGAATTGACAATTTGGGAGAAGATATATATATTCAGAAGACAAATTTTGATCCATGAATTTTGAGATTCCTGATGAACGTGACCTCATCTTAAAGTTCATCAAATCAACACCAGATGGGCAACGTTATTGATGGAGATTCCAATGAAAATCTGGTAGTCATAATGTCAGTTGAAAATGAGAGAGATCCTTCTCTCGAAAACTAGTTCCCGTGTTTGAAAAAAAATAAAATATGAGGTAAGATGTTAAAAAATGACTCATTAATTTACGAATTAAGAACCTCATAATGTTATTTCCCATATTTAACTATGAAAAGATAAATTATTTTTAAAAATTAAAGTAAAATACCAACTTGAAGAGGACTGACACCAGCATGTGGACTTTCTCCATTATTATTCAATCTGTATACTAATAAGATAATTCAAGAACGGAAAGAAACACAACTCAATGAGACAATTAAAATGCCAACACTACTGTATGCTGATGAGTGATGACCTAATGATTCTGAAAAAGAACTACAGCAAGGAGCAAATAATCTTTTAAAATACGTACTAAACATGGCATGACTATCAATTGACAAAACTTAATTTACTGAGTTGCAAAGGAAGGAATTAAGGTGGATTAAATGGTGTTTGAATAGACTAATAGCTCTAGAAATGGATTATTTACAGAGAAGTGCCAGAAAGTCTAGATTAGAACATGTCAGAGATAAGGAAATTAGAAACATAATGGAAGCAGAAGAAAGCATAATTGAAAGAATTGAGGAGAAGGAATTAAAGTGGTTAGGACATGTTTTAGGAAGCCAGATATAATAAGAACAGTTAAGGCTCGTAGACTGCGATGGGCAGGACATGTTGCACGTATGGGGAATGAAAGACTTGCATGGAAGCTTCTTGTAGGAAAGCCAGAGGGAAAACGCCCAGTTGGTAGACAAAGAATGAGGTGGGAGAACAACATTAACTATGATTTGAGGGAAGTAGATTATACAGGGAATGATTGGAAAGCATTAGCTCAGGATAGGGATGTATGGAGAGCTTATGTCCGCTCGGCCGTGAACCTATGGGTTCGATAGTACCAGTGAGTAAGGACATGTTTTAAGAATGGAAGATGAGCGATGGCCGAAGCAACTATATCAATGGCAACCTACCAGAAAGAAGAAAAGAGGGAGACCAATGTTAACATGGAAGGAAAACATGAAGACATTAATGCAAGCAAGAGGGCTAAGCATTGAAGATGCCCAAGATCGTAAGATTTGAGGTTTGATGGCAGCAGCTGTAAAAACCTGAAGATAGATAGATCCATCCATCCATAGTAATTCTGCCCGAGGGCATTTTCATGCTATGCTTTGCAGCTTTTCTAGGGAATTGTAGGTCTGGTAGCATCCTGTTGCTTTCCACACCCATGAAGGATGATAATGATAAGGATGATGATGATGTTGGTCATATGATTTCAGGGACCGTTAGGGCCTTAAAGTTTTCCTGGCATTTGTCTTACAGGTGAGGAAAAACCCTGATAAATCAAATGGTAAAGAGAAAAATTTATGCCTGAACCGGGAATCTTCACAACCTTTATTTATAAATAAATTTAGTCTGGGTAATCGGCTAAGCGCCAATAAAAAAGTCAATGTTCCAGACAGTAAGAAATCTGGAATTTATCAAATAAGTTGTGAAGATTGCAATAAAGTTTATATAGGAAAAACAAAAAGGAATTTGGAAATTCGGACAAAAGAACATTTCAGAAATATTAAAAATTGTGAAATTGAAAAATCTGCAATTGCTGCACATAGTTTATTAGAACATCATAAAATTGGAAGAGAAGCTAAACTTTTAAAACAAGTAGAGAAACCTTTGGAATTGACAGTTTGGGAAAAAATATACATTCAGAAAAACAAAAATAGATCAATGAATCTTGATATCCCTAACGAAATTACATTGATTTTGAAGTTCATAAATTCAACCATAGATGGCAGCACTGAAGATGGTGACAATAGAATAGTTGACGGCCGAAGAATTTCGTCAGTCAGAGTTATGGCTGAAGATGAACATGACTATGTTTGAAATCACGATATCATGGAAGCATGAATCCTATGAGGTGAGTTGTTTAAACAATATGTTCTCCGATGAATTTTAATGATCATACCTCATAATGTTTACTTCCCAGCATTAATTTAATATAAACTTTCATAAGATATTACTCTGTCCACTCCGTCTATTCGAGGAACTGTGGTGCTACTTTTACCCGCCATATGACTGAATTATGTACGGAACTGTCATTGATACATTTGGGTAAAATTTTTTATCATTCACCTCATATTCTTCTTCTTCTTTAACTATAAACTAGTTTTGGAACATAGTTTCTGTTCCATCCTCAGTATCATCACGACCGTTGTTCTGTCGTCTTGAAGAGCCGTCCTTCGCTCCTTCCATTGGCTGACTGAAAAACCTTGAAACCAGGTCATTCTCCTCAGAAATTTCAAAAACTTCTCCCCGGGAATTTAAATTTGAAAGGAAGGAGTGAAGGATGGCTCTTCAAGATGACAGAACAACGGTCATGATGATACTGAGGATGGAACAGAAACTATGTTCCGAAATTAGTTTATAGTCAAATAAGAAATGCTTTATTATTCGCATACGATGTTGTACTTTTAGCAGAATCTGAAAAGAGCTCCAAATGTTAGCATATAAATTTAAATTAATAGCCAATAGATATAATTGTAAAATATCAATAAATAAGTCAAAAGTAATGGCATTTATTGGTAAATATGGAATTAGATCAAAAATTGTACTGGATAACAAAATAATAGAACAAGTATCACATTTCCAATATTTAGGATGTGATATAACTTATAGAGAAAATAAAGATATAGAAAATAAAGTAAATAAATTTCAGGCTATTTGTGGAACCATAAAAAGAACCTTAGGTCGGAAAACAAGGAAAGATACGAAACTTAAATTATATAAAACAATGGCTGTTCCTTTGTTGTTGTATGGAAGTGAAAATTGGATAATGAAATCAAGGATAAAAGCAGAATACAGACTGCGGAAATGCTGTTTTTACGTAATGTGAAAGTATGCACAAGAGCGGATAGAATAAGGAATGAAACTATACGAGAAGAATTAAATATATATAAAATTGAAGATAAAATCAGCAAAAATAATAAGAAATGGACAGAACACTTAATGAGAATGAACAACGAAAGAATACCAAAAAGAACCTTCCTGTATAATCCCAGAGGAACAAGAGATGTTGGCCGACCACGTAGAAGATGGACTCCACTTTTAACTTCGCCGGAACAGGCTGCATAGCCTAAACCTTGTAGTAGAAGAAGAAGATAAGAAGAACAATATGAGGTGAGTGATAAAAAATGTTACCTAAATGAATATACCTCATAGTGTCAATTCCTAAAATAAGTAAGTAGATACATACACTGATCATATACAAGATCATATGTTACAGGAAATAACACTGAATACAAGGTAAGATGGTACCAATAATTAAGAACTCCCTTCATGCCTTTTCCACGATGTCGACAGATACCCTTTATTTGCAATTTCATTACAAGCAGAATTTATGCTCCTTGCTGGCTCACCTGTAAATTCTGTTGTAATTTTCACCACATCCTCAATGGCTAATGTGGGATATTTTTAACTAAACTGTTTGAAAACACTCAAAATAATTGGTTTCTCTTCGCTTTTCAAATGGTTTCCTTTCCAATGTTTTAAGAAATTCTATAGAAAGTGGTCATTTTGGAACAACTGAAATCCCAACGTGTTCTGCATTGTGCGTGCATAAAAATAAAACAATGCTTATTTATTCTATTAAAATTGTAATTATATATTTAAAGATTGTCCCATATAACTTATATAAACATGTGCTAGACACACACACACACACACACACACATATAAATATATATGTGTGTGTGTGTGTTTATTTTTCACAAGACCAGTATTAATATGATAGTGAAGCATGGACAATACGAAGAAGAGATGAAAGCCGAATAACAGCAAATAAGATGTGATTTATGCACCGTACAGCAGGCTATACAAAGTGGGACCGTAAAAGAAATGAGGAAATTATGAACGAGTTGGATGTAGAACCCATTCTTCACCATATACAAAACTACCAGAACTGGAAAGCCCATCTTCAACGAATGCCGTCTCGTAGAATTCCAAAAGCCATACTTCGCTACTGCCCCCAAGGCAAAAGATCGCTGGGACGTCCAAAAAAGCGCTGGATGGAAAATTCCTCTTTGAGACCGTAACAGGCCACGCGGCCTAATACTTGCATGGATGATGATGATGATGAATATAGAATGGATTAATACCAGACTGAAGTAGATAATTAAAAATATTAGGAAATAATATAATACAAAATAAATTTAGGAGAAAGTTCTTCTTCTTCTTCTTCCTTCCAAGTATTAGGCCAAGGCCTGTTACGATCCTATAGAAAATTTTCCCTCCAGCGTTTCATAGGACGGCCCAGTGATCTTCGTCCTCTTGGTATATAATTATAAACACTTTGGGATCCGATTTGAACTCATTCTTTCAAGATGGTGTTTCCAATTTAGTTGGTACTGTTTAATATATTCCAAAATTGGCGTAGTCTTCAATTCTTTTAAGATATCGGTGTTCCTTTTCCGATCCCATCTGGTGTAACCCGCTGTTCTGCGCATGAATCTCATTTCACAAGCCGTTATTCTGCTTTCATGTTGTTTTTTTAGTGTCCATGCTTCACTACCATAGGTCAACACTGGTCTAGCCAAAGTGTTATATAAACGTAATCTGGTGTTTTTTTGTACAAGGGATGGTTTCATAACTTGATTAATAATTCCTAAACTTTTATTATAACTAGTAACTTTTTCAGGGATATCCTTTTCATCCCAGATAGAGAGATAATATCCAAGATAGAAAGTTTGAAAATATAAAATTCACACTTGACACAAAGAAAACCTTATATAACAGATAAATACCAAACTAAAGAAAGTAATTAAATACATTACATAATAATATAAAGCAAAACAAATTGCAAAACGAGGGAGATTTTCAAGAAGTGGCTGAATTCAAATACCTAACAACAATAATTACAACCGTAATAATGTCCAAAATAATTGAACATAGTCTCAAATCTGGAAACATGGTACTATTATACAGGGCAAGTCAAAATGTTGTGCAGGTTTTCAGAAATTTATTATGTGAAATGTAATGAACATATAATATTGTGAGACATATTGTATGAAAGGTAAACTCTCAAAGTTTTTTTTTAAATATTCACAGATGTTCTATGTGAGCGCCTTTTGTTACACGACAGATGTCAAGCCGATATTCAATCTCCTGCCAAACTTTCTGTAGCAGTCCGCGGTCGATATCAGCAATGGCTGCTGTGATGCGGGCACGCAGTTCATGCAGTGTTGTTGGAAGTGGTGGTACGTAAACATGATCCTTTACAAGACCCCACATGAAGAAATCACACGGGGTTAGATCTGGTGAACGAGGTGGCCAATGAATGAGTTGTTGGTCACCCTGAGATGCGCGGCCTATCCAGCGTTGTGGTAAAGCCGTATTCAAATGGTCTCGAACACTGCCATGGTAATGTGGAGGGGCACCATCCAACTGCAGAATGAAATCTGGACTATCCGCTTCAAGCTGCGGAAGGAGCCATTTGTAGCATATCAAGGAAAACATGTCCGTTCACAGTACGTTCATGAAAGAAAAAGGGCCCATAAACCTTTGCATGGGAAATGGCACAAAAGACATTCACTTTCGGAGAATCGCGTTGATGTTCCAGAGTTGCATGGGGGTTACCAGTTCCCCAAATCCTTACATTGTGTCTATTCACTTTTCCTGAAAGGTGGAAAGTCGCTTCATCACTGCACTGTAAACTACCCTCTCATGGAACTCATTCTCTTCCATTAATGCGAGAAAATCAACACAGAAGGACGCTCGCAAAGCATAATCGGCAGGTTTTAAGGCTTGAACCAGTTGCAAGTGGTAGGGTTTCATCTGTAAACGTTTCCGGAGAATCCGCCATACAGTTTTTTGTGGTAGTTGAAGTTCTGTCGCTCCCCGGTAGGTGGATTTCTGTGGACTCCGCACGAAGCATGTGCGAACGCGTTTGACTGTCTCTTCACTCGTCGACGGACGGCCAGTCGATTTTCGTTTACAGATACAGCCTGAATCCCTAAATTGTGTATACCACTTACGAATGGATCTCCCATCCGGCGGTCTTTATCGTATCTGGTACGGAAATGTCGTTGAACACTAGTCACAGAGTTGTTTACATGGTAATCAAGCACACAGAAAGACTTCTGATCCCCAGTCAACGCCATTTTCCTTTACTGCTCTGCTGTTGACATCTTGCGGGTGAACGCGGAACTTTAGAAGTGGACAACTAAACTTTGAGAGTTTACCTTTCATACAATATGTCTCACGATATTATATGTTCATTACATTTCACATAATAAATTTCTGAAAACCTGCACAACATTTTGACTTGCCCTGTATATTACAATATATAAGACAGTAGTATTACAATGGATACCATCTCACTGCTGAATCAATGGAAATGAAGTAGCCATGCTGGCAAAACGAGCAATGTAAGAATTAAATTAATATTTTTTTTACCTCGCCTCATATCCTTTTTCTTCTATACTGCAGTTTCAGAGCTTCTCTCCATCATCAGTAGCCTCTGATCATCCGGTGTTACATCGTTTCTTGGCGGTTTTCTTCTTACTTCTATCGGTGGACCGATGAACCTCTGAATCAGGTCAAAATTTGTGGGAGTTTCGAAATTCATGAGTTTATCTTTCTTGTTTTTTTTTGGATGTGGATATGAGGTGAGGTAATAAAAACATTAATTTAATTCTTGAATTATACCTCATAGTGTTCTTTCCCTGTGAAAGTTAAATAAAAGAGCAATGTGTTTACAGCAACCTAACTCAAATACATCGCTCAGCAATAATTTATATCAAACAAATGCTAAAAGACAAATTCTCAACCAATCTTCAGATCTGAATTAAAGAAAAACAATGGAAAAACACTATCCACACTACACCAGAAGCACCTCGAAAGGAAGGTGTAGCATATTTTCGACTAAACACAGGACATGATTGTCTTGCAGCTCATCTTCATTGAATTGGAATTTACAGAAGTCATCATTGCCCACTGTGCTCCACGAACACTAACTACCTGCTACAGTGTCAGGCACTTCCCTCTATGCTGGGAAGCTAGAGCCAAACTTTATGTTTTGCTGTCATGTTTTATTGTTTTAATTTATTGTTACATTATTTGTTCCCTCCATGGTATCTTTACCTTGTCATGGTGGAGTGGCTTGCGTGCTTAAATGATCCCGAGAGCTATACCGGTGGTAGCATTGCTGCTGATAGGATTACCCATGCCGGACTAGTCGAAGGTGATAAGCCAGACGAAAAAAGTACCTTGGTCGAAAGAGTGACGATCTTTCACCGTAAAAATACAACTGTCAAGAAATGCAGACGTGGGTTCAACTGGGGTAAAATTTTCCGGATGTATTTGAGGGAAGTAGATTATACAGGGGATGAATGGAAAACATTGGCTCAGGATAGGGATATATGGAGAGCTTATGTCTGCATGGCCATGAACTTAGGGGTTTGATAGTGCCAGTGAGTTAGTTAGTTATTTATTTACTCATAATTATGGATGATGGCTTCTGTCAAGTCCCCTTCATTTGTATAAATAAATAAAATATATTAGAGGGATTCTTGTCATCCCAACTTCTTTCAACAAATGATATTCAGTAAAACCTGTCGTAGCCAGAACCTCTATAAGAAGGAAACCTGTAGAGACGGGAAAAAATCTCCAGAACAGTACGATTTTATATGTAAAATCGTTCTGTATAAGCCAGAAACCTTCATAACGTGCAAACGGAATGGTTTATAAAGTACCAATAGTTCCCAGACTGGGAAAGCTGACGATAAAACAGAATTGTTTTGAAACATGTCCAACAACAAATCAACATTAATATTGAGGTAAGATGTCCAGACCAAAAATAATATAATTAAAATAACCTCAAAATGTAACTTCCTAAAATTAAATATTACCAATAGCTAATTTTTACCTCAGTAAGACGGAAAATTATTCTTAAGCATGTTCTAATTACAGTATTAATGACCACACGTGAATAATTCTGCATATGACGCTTTCTGCATTATATCGTTTTACCTTCTTGTGTTGTCATTGTATTGCGGGGATACCCTTGCTTATGTGACTGTGCTTATGTGCTGTGACTAAAACTAGGCAGCCTACCTTACCACAGCTGTGGAGGAAGTGAAATTAACTAAAAATGTGAGTAATCTCTTTTTTATATTAAATTAATGTTGGGAAGTAAACATTATGAGGTAAAAAGTAAAGTAATCCCACGACAGGCCTCAGGAGGCCCTTGGGGTAGTAGGACGTTAAGGCTCCCACTTTTTTTTTCTAGACAATCGGCACTTGATGTCAGCCCTGCGTGACGGCCGCCTTTACCCCCAGAACAAGCGTCTGGTACTCATTTCTGTTAGAGGCTGAGTCGACCCCATGGCCATAGTGCTGCCAGAAAGTTTAGGTTAGTTTAAAAATCCTGACCCCACCAGGACTTGAACCTGCGACCTTCTGGCTTGTAGCATAGTACCTTAACCACTATGCTATGGCGTGAACCTTATGAGGTATACTTACTTACTTACTTACTTACTTACTTACTCACTGGCACTATCGAACCCATAGGTTCATGGTTGCACGGACATACGCTCTCCATACATCCCTATCCTGAATGCTTTCCAATCATTCCCTGTATAATCTACTTCCCTCAAATCATAGTTAATGTTATTTTCCCACCTCATTCTTGGTCTACCAACTGGGCGTCTTCCCTCTGGTTTTCCTACAAGAAGCTTCCATGCAAGTCTTTCATTCCCCATACGTGCAACAAGTCCCGTCCATCGCAGTCTATGAGACTTAACTGTTCTTATTATATCTGGCTTCCTATATAGACCATGTAGTTCATTGTTATGTAGTCTTCTCCATTCACCTGTCTGTTCATCTCTCTTTGGTCCAAAAATTTTCCTAAGAACTTTATTCTCAAATTTGTAATCTCCTTTCCTCCCTTAAAGTAAGAGTCCATGTTTCGCACCCATATAATATAACTGGTAGAATAATAGTTTTATATATTTTCAGTTTAACGTTTTTTTAAAGGAGTTGGGACATCAAGAGTCTCTGTAATACATAATAGCATGCATTTCCAGAATTGAGCCTATGTTTAATTTCTTTGTGCATCTCATTCCTATTTGTGATTATTGTTCCTAAGTATTTGAATTTTTACTGTACAAAAAAATATATAATTTTCAGTTATATTATATGGATGCAAAACATGGACTCTTACTTTAAGGGAGGAGAAAAAATTACGAGTATTTAAGAATAAAATTCTTAGGAAAATGTTTGCACCAAAGAGATATGAAGAGACGGACGAATGGACATAATAGTGAATTATATGATCTGTATGGGAAACCAGATATAATAACAGTTAACTCTCATAGACTGCAATAGGCAGGACATGTGGCACAAATGAGAAATGAAAGAGGGGCATGGAAACTGCTTGTAGGAAAATGAGATGGAATGAGCCTAGTAGGCAGACCAAGAATGAGGTGGGAGAATAACATTAACCATTTTTTAAGGAAAGTAGATTATATAGAGGATGATTGGGAGATTGTATGGAAAGCTTCCCCATGGCCATGAACCTATGGGTTCAATAGGGCCAGTGAAATAGTTAGTTAATACAATCTGTTGTTTGCATTCTATCCTTAATTCCTGGTGATCGTTTATATTTCAGTTGTCGACAAGAAAGATGTTTTGGAATACAACATCGAAACCTGAAGGGTCTGCGTGCCACAGCGTTAAATTTCCACACTGAAGATCTGACATTCAAAGGACAGTGTTTGTTTTAGTTTTCCAAACAATTTCTTCAAAACTTGGAAAATTAATATTTACAGAGAAGCCATCTGTAGACTATAGTTAACACAACTAGAAGAAAAGTTTGTACCAGAGCCAGGATTTGAAGCCAAGATCTCCAGTTAACACATTAAGCTACTTGGTCACTTCTTGGAGGAAGCACATATTTGTGAGCATAAAACTGAAGATCTTGGGTTTGAATCCCGGCTCAGGTCATGGTCATTGCCATTAAGCATGTATCTTCTTCGCCTGTCTTGATGTCAAGTCAAGAGGACATCCACCAGCTTGGTTCCAAATCACCATTTATAACTTAGCAAGAGTAAGCACTAGTTTTGTTATAACTTAGCAAGAGTAAGCACTAGTTTTGTTATAACTTAGCAAGAGTAAGCACTAGTTTTGTTATAACTTAGCAAGAGTAAGCACTAGTTTTGTTATAACTTAGCAAGAGTAAGCACTAGTTTTGTTAAAATTTATTAAACATTATTTAAGCTGTACTTAATAGTAATAATAATAATCATCATCATAGTACATTCACAAATTTAGGCCATTTGTTGACCTGTTTCGGCCTCAAGAGAAACACCATCCAGTCTTTTGAGTGGACGTCCTGGTCTTCTTCTCTCTGCAGGTTGATATCTTAACATTTGTTTGGGTATCCTGTGATCTTCCATTCGATGAACATGTTGTATCCATCTTGACTTATAACCAGAAATTTTGTTTTCTATAGGTTCCATGTGTAATTCTTCTAAGATGTCTTCATTTTTTTTATGATCTAGTAGTGTGTATCCTGCAGTCCTCCGAAGATATCTCATTTCAGCAGATCTAAGTCTTTGTATATCCTTCTGTTTCAACGTCCATACTTCGCTACCATACAAAAGACATGGAAGAGCCAGTGTTTTATACACTTTTAGGCTTGAATTTTTTTTGGACTGTGACTAGAAGATAGAATTTATTGACCCTAAAATTCTTAAAAAATATTACTACAAATTTTAGCTGATGATAACGTTCCACAACAATATATTACTAATATCTTCAACATCTATAAAGATAATGAAATCTCTGTTAAACAAGATGGCAAATTATCTTCTTGGGAAAAGATCAACACTGGAGTAAGACAGGGATGTGGACTTTCACCGGTGCTTTTCATTACATATATGAATAGAATATTATTAATTATATTATTTTTGGTCTGGACATCTTATTTATATATTATATATATTATTTAGAATATTATTAATCAAGTTATGAAACCATCCCTTGTACAAAAAAACACCAGATTACGTTTATATAACACTTTGGCTAGACCAGTGTTGACCTATGGTAGTGAAGCATGGACACTAAAAAGACAACATGAAAGCAGAATAACGGCTTGTGAAATGAGATTCATGCGCAGAACAGCAGGTTACACCAGATGGGATCGGAAAAGGAACATCAATATCTTAAAAGAATTGAAGACTACGCCAATTTTGGAATATATTAAACAGTACCAACTAAATTGGAAACACCATCTTGAAAGAATGAGTTCAAATCGGTTCCCCCAAAGCTGTTTATAATTATATACCAAGAGGACGAAGATCACTGGGCCGTCCTATGAAACGCTGGAGGGAAAATTTTCTATAGGATCGTAACAGGCCTTGGCCTAATACTTGGAAGGAAGAAGAAGAAGTAGAAGAAGAAAATTCTTAAAAATGTAGATTTTTTTCATTTACATCCTTTTTTCTTCTTCATATGAGATACTGCATCCTAGGTATGTAAAATTATTCACCTGCTCCAAAATGTTATTGTCAAGTACAATTTTACTTCTGACAGGATCTACACATTGAAATGCCATAATTTTCGTTTTCTCTGTAGATATCTTCAATCCATATTCTTCTGTAATTTTGTTAAATTCATACAGACCTTTCTGCAGATTATCTTTTGAATTTGCAATTATTATTTGGTCATCTGCAAACAATAGGGTGTTTAATATTGTATCTTCATTCTTGCTATAACACGAGACACAACACCCAAAAGCATCAAAATTATCGAATGTCACAAAATGATAAAACATTTATCCCGTCTACATAAAAAAGTTGTACTTCAATGGATTCCGGCCCATTGTGGAGTGACAGGCAATGAAATAGCCGATTTTCTAGCCAAGAAGGGTAGCAAAATTGTTTCAAACCCAACTTCTACTCCAGTTTCCTTTCACTCTGTCAAAAGAATTATCTCAAATAAATACATCAATAAGCTTAGAGAAGAATACACCACCAAAACATCTGGAAAGGAATGGGAAAATCTACAAGCTTATGACATTACTACATTACAAAGAAAATCTGCAGTAGCAACATTCAGACTGCTAACAGGACATGACTGCTTGAATAAACACCTACACAGACTTGGCATAACAGATTCACCTAAATGCCCTTTTTGCAATTTAAATGAAGATATGGAAAGAAACCATCTCCTCCGTTGTCCAGCTTTTGTAGAAGAGACCAGCCTTCCTGCTAAATATTGGAGTGCAAGAGCGCGAATGATTTCATTATCAAGTGCTCGTCATTAGATACCAACCAACCAACCATATTGTATCTTCTTCTTCCTTCCAAATATTAGGCCAAGGCCTGTTATGATCCTATAGAACATTTTCCCTCCAGCTTTTTCATAGGACGGCCCAGTGATCTTCGTCCTCTTGGTATATAATTAGTGAACTTTGTGAGGTGAGATGTTAAAACATTTTCTCCAACTCATTTATTAAGATCTTGGAGTGCTTAACCTTTTTGACTGCCGAGTTTCCCTTTTGCCAGGTTTTTTAAATTTAAAGTACTACGCCATACTATATAATATAAACCTATATAAAGTATATTTAACTATCTACATGCCATGGTAAATTGAATTTAAACTCACTATTATACATTTATTTGAAGGTTAGGCGGTGTTGCTTCCACTTGTAAAGATCCCAGGTTCGAATTCAGCACGGTGTTTTTATTGAAATTTGTTATCACTATCACTAAAACATTTTTCCTATTGAATAATTTTGATGGCTTTATCACCAAACACTTATAATATTAAATATTGTTGAACATTTCTTATGGTCCTGGGTTCGAATCAATTCCAGTCAAACAGCTGTTCTATGCCACGTGTTTCGTGTGTCGCGACACGCCCATGACTGTCAGTCACACACTGTTCATTTAGGTCTACATCACTTGCTTTACTATTTACAGGCTTAGATTGTAATAATATTCTCTTAGAAACAGGACTACTATCACATTCGTCAAACGAATAACCATTTGATGAACTGTTACTGTCACTCTCATCTTCTGATAAAACTGACACATTAAACTCGCGTATTGTATTTTCGTCAACTTCGAGACATGAATCACTGTATTCCACAGCACGAACTGCCCCTTGGCCAGGTATCTTTTCAACTAAAAATAAATAAATAAAGAGAAAATTCTGAAATTGCAATATTCCATAGCAAAAAAAAAAAGGCCTTGAAACATGAATGTACACCCTCCTTTAGAAAACCGATTTACAACCAGCCTGTACCGTTATTCTGTAAGGGATGTGCAAAGTATTGCTAAGAAAGGATGTACAAACACAAAACGAAAAATAATTTTAGTTTATTGAAGTAAAAACTTCGGGAAAAAAAAATATTTAAAATAATAAGATTGAAAACCGGAGCCTGCCGGGCGTGGCGTACCGCTGTACACGCACTTTCACCGGCGTACGCCGGGCATGGCGTTCAAAAGGTTAAATAACACATTGAAGAAAAAATACATAGTGACATCGAAGTAAACAAAGTTAGTATTCATAACTTGTTAACAAATAATGATACAAAGGTCACTAACCTTCAGTATTTTTCCTCCTTGTAGTTGGCCAACTTTTGTATAAAACAATTTTTCATTTTGCAGTTATGGACAAAGATATTACAGGTGGTGAAGACAAATAGGGACACCCTATATACAGATAGATGCTGGTTCAGAAGGTGTTGAAGCGTTGAATATGTAAATGAGAGAGTATTTTAGTGAGAATGTTTAACCTGATGGTGTTACAAAACAGTTGAAAGGCCATGACCTTCGTCTACAAGATAAGTTAGAATTTGTGTTTTGTTTGTGTCTCACCTCTAGAGGTCAAGTGGCACAGTATATAAGTGATCTTGCTGTGCACTTGTCACCACTACTGTGTGAGGATGGTCATGGTCATCGCTCTTATTGTCGTCATCATCTTCCTCGTCTGTCTCGATGTCATCAAGCCGAGAGGATATCCACCAGGTTGGTTCCTACTTTACCTGCAGATCTAATCACCAATTGTGCAAAATTATTTTACCTGTACTTACTTCTGTAAGTTTTGAGTCTTCCTTTACTTTTTAGTGAATTACAAATGTTTTCATAAAAAGATTTTGCGAATTCTATGACAGGAGACGACCAATATAAATTGAAATAAAAAAAATGAAAAATGCTTACATTATTGTTGCAGCATATGAATAATCGTTGGGTGCAGTGGTCTAGTGGTTTTGTTCTATGCCTCTAGTCCTGAGAGTCATGGGTTCAAATCCAACTGGAGATAATGGATTTATTTTAAGATTGAAAAATCCAAGGAGCAAATCCTCTGGAACGGACTTTAAGCTGTGTTTGAAGATTTTTTAGGCTTATAAAATAATTAGTGAATGAGTTGGAGAAAATGCCTTGGCGCAGAGCTACGGGACTTGCGCTGGTTCGAGTCTCCATGGGGGAAGAAATTTTCTCATGGTATTTCGGCCAGTATGGGACCAGTGCCCACCAAGCATCGTGAGGCAATTGGGTAGCTACAATAAGTAGCGGCTCCAGGTTGAGGAACCAGCTCCAGCTATAACGGCTGGGGGACTCGACATGCTAACCACATGTTACCCCTACACTGGCTGTTGATCATCTACCTCACATGTGGATGTGAAGGGCCAGCAGCCGGCTGGTAAAAGGGCAACCGCTGAAAAGTGGAAAGACCCTCAATCGGAGTTGGAGAAAATGCTTTAACATCTCACCTCATAAAGTCGCATGTTTCAAAAGTGTAGTATTACTTCCATCTTCAGTCAAATTCCAACTCAGTATAGTATTACTTTTGAAACCGGTACCGTGAAGACACGCAACTTTATGAGGTGAGATGTTAAAGCATTTTGTCCAACTCATTCATTAATGTAAATACCTCATAGTGTTTCCTCCCACTGCAATTTTAAATAAATTATAAAAGAATGTCATACATACATAGTGTTCTGCTGAAGAGCAGGTCTTTCACGCAAACTCAGCATTCTCCACTCTTTCCTTAACTCAGCTTTCCTTTTTGTATCTGTATACAAACCATTTATTTTAATATTGTCTATCATCTGATGTCTTTTTCTGCCTTTCTTTCCATTGACCATTCCTTCTAGAGCATCCTTCAGCAGGCAGTTTCTTCTTAGCCAGTGGCCAATCCAATTTCTTTTCCTCTTCTTTATGAGTTCCAGCATTGTTCTTCTTTCACCCACTCTGTCTAGCACATCTTTATTTCTTACTTTGTCTGTCCATTTTATATGTACCATTCTTCTCCATATCCACATCTCAAAAGCTTCCAGTCGCTTTCCTCATTCCACCGTAATGTCCAATGCTCCATACAATGCTACACTCCACACAAAGCCCTTCACTAGCCTCTTCCTTAATTCTTTTGTCAAAGGTCCGCAGAAAATGCTTCTCTTCTTGTTGAAAGCTTCTTTTGCCATTGCTATCCTCTGCTTTACTTCTTGGCTGCAGTTCATGTTACTACTGATAGTACAACCCAAGTATTTGAAGCTCTCCACTTGCTCAATGGCCTCATCTTTAATCCTCATGTTTATCTTCCTTGGTTTCTTTCCTATAATCATGGCCTTTGTCTTATTTATATTTATCTTCATTCCATAATCCTCGCACTTATCATTCAGCTCCATCAGCATGTTCCTCGGTGTCATTGCATCTTCTGCTAGCAAAGCCATATCATCAGCAAATCTTATGCACTTTATTCTTCTTCCTCCCATGTTTACGCCTCCCATATTACTGAAGCAGTTCTTCATTAGGTCTTCCAGGTAGATGTAAAAAGAATGTCAAGCCTGAATAAAATAAAGACATCTAAGGAAAATTTAACTAACTTGTTCCATCCAAGTAATACCGTGGTTATATCATATTTGAAGAGAAAAATTACATGCTCAGACCGGGAATTGAACTCGGGACCCTTGGTTCTCTAGTCCAAGTGCTCTACCACCTGAGCTACCTGAGCAAGTACTGATCTAAATGCAAATTTTTCTCTATATACGTTATAATTCCCGCCCACCAAATGCTATGAAGCCTTTGCTTCTATCTTTGCAAATGGCGGCTCCTTTATTAAGAAGACATATTTGGGAATTATACATTACATTATAAATGCCAGTTTTTTTATTATCTGAGCGTATAATTTTTCTCTTCAAATATGATTTATCCATCATGTATGAAATTAATAATAAAAAACATTGAATAATTGTAATCAAATGGTAAAGAGAAAAATTTATGCCTGAACCGGGAATTGAACCCCGAACCTTCAACTTTCCGTGCTGATGCTCTTAACCATTGAGCTAATCCAGGCTTCCTTCCCATCCAAGCATAAATCCTTCCTTTACCTTACTGTCCTGGTCCCACATTCAAATGCTATGAATAATCATTCACAAATACACAATGAATGGCTTCTACCTGAAGAAGACATGAAGGGACTCCACATAGCTATAGCATTATTTATTAAATTAATATTAAGAAGCTAAAGCTGTTACTATGATTGAAATAAGTATATTAAAGTACACAACTACAATTATTGTAATCAAATGATAAGGAGAAAAATTTATGCCTGAACCGGGAATCGAACCCCGAACCTTCAGCTTTCCGTGCTGATGCTCTTAACCATTGAGCTAATCCAGGCTTCCTTTCCAGTAAGGTAAAGGAAGGATTTATGCTTGGATGGGAAGGAAGCCTGGATTAGCTCAATGGTTAAGAGTATCAGCACGGAAAGCTGAAGGTTCGGGGTTCGATTCCCGGTTCAGGCATAAATTTTTCTCTTTACCATTTGATTACAATAATTTAGTTGTGTACTTTAATATACTTATTTCAATCATAGTAACAGCTTTAGCTTCTTAATATTAATTTAATAAATAATGCTATAGCTATGTGGAGTCCCTTCATGTCTTCTTCAGGTAGAAGCCATTCATTGTGTATTTGTGAATGATGATTCATAGCATTTGAATGTGGGACCAGGAGAGTAAGGTAAAGGAAGGATTTATGCTTGGTGGGAAGGAAGCCTGGATTAGCTCAATGGTTAAGAGCATCAGCACGGAAAGTTGAAGGTTCGGGGTTCGATTCCCGGTTCAGGCGTAAATTTTTCTCTTTACCATTTGATTACAATAATTGAGTAGTGTACTTTAATATACTTATTTTCAATCATAGTAACAGCTTTAGCTTCTTAATATTAATTTAATAAACGTTGATTACCTTGATTTCCTACTAGATGTCTTATTGAGGGATGTACTAACCAGGTGTTACTTGCTGACACCTATAGGGAAGCAATCATAACTAATTTTTCTCTTCAAACATAATTTATCCTTCGGGAGAAGTGTTAAATTAATAATAAAAACATCAATAGAAGCCCTACTGGCTTTTAAAAGTAGTGTTTAAATTCCCAATAAATGTCTTCTTAAACAAGAAGCCATCATTTGCATAGTCGTAGCATTCGGCTGTCAGGAATTAACAGTGTATAAGAGAAAAATTTGCATTTAGATTGGAGTTCTCAGGTAGCTCAGTGGTAGAGCATTGGCCTAGAAAGCCAAAGGTCCTGGGTTCAAACCCTAGTCTGAGCATATAAATTTTTCTCTTCAAGCATAAATTAGTCTGGTTGTTGGCCACAATGTCTAGTAGTTGTGTTCCTTACTTCTGGTACCAAGGGCTGTAGGTTCAAACCTAACCAGGGTCAATGGATTTTTTAGGATGGAAAATTCCATGGAATAAGTTCTCTGTGAGAGACTTTAAGCTGTGGGTCCCGAGTCTAAAGATTTTTAGGTTCGTAAAAGATCCTTAAACCAGAACTTAATTTAAAAGAAATTTAAAACTCTTTCTTTTGATTCTGTCACAAAATGCATTAATTGAAGTGTGTGTGTCAGGTCCTGTATGGCTGCCAGTTGTGGGAAGTTACTTGTGGTTTCGGCGTGAGAAGTCACGTGTGGGATACTACCATCTGGTGTGGAGCAGTCTGTCTTCACGGTACGGACCAGTTACTGGAATGAGACTCGGTACAGACTACATTGTCGTGGCTTGCGGCTACGATGCTATCAGAGACATACTGCTTCGAGATGAATTTGATGGAAGACCTGATGGATATTTTTTCCGCCTTCGCACTTTTGGGAAAAGAATGGGCAAGTATTTTTAAATTAGATTAAGGGTCAGCAACCTTAGCCCATTCTGAAAAACTGTAGATGTACCTATTGAAATTATTAAAGAAAGCAGTGGCGTTCATGAGCTGTGGATAATTAAGGGCTAACACACACAAATCTATAATTGTAGGCTTTCACGGCTGGCGTCTTGATCCATATTTGGTTCGTCTTCCGGGCTTATAGGCCATGGTCCGGTTGTCTTGATACTCGACGTTTCGTCTACTGCTGCGGTAGACCTCATCAGGAGATACTGCATGCTCTCTGTGAACTCCTCAACAGTCGGCTGCACCTGGGGTTTTCCTATAAATAGAGAGACAGTTTCCAACGATCAGCCAGTCTGCAGCCGACTGTTGAGGAGTTCACAGAGAGCAAGCAGTATCTCCTGATGAGGTCTACTGCAGCAGTAGATGAAACGTCGAGTATCAAGACAACTGGACCACGGCCTATAAGCCCGGAAGACAAACCAAATATGGATCACACACAAATCTGTTAGTAAAAATAAGAAATTAAGGTGAAAGTAAGCATCAACAAAACTAAATACCGTATATCTCAGCAGATAAGAGGGTAGTTGAACCATAAAAAAAAGCCCCAAAATCCAGGGTCGTCTTATAGGACAGATACAAAAAAATTAGATTGAAATTTATATAAATTAAAACCATTATAAAATGAAAAAAAATAACTCACCAATGTATTTAAAATCCTGCAAAATCCTCACAAACCGATCAGTTGACATGTGGGGGGGAACTAATAGAGATTTAGGGTCGTATCTATGAATGCATTAGACTGTAAAAGTCGTTCTCAGCTTGTTCTCTGCTGAGAAAGTTGCATCCAAAGACGTTTTTGTGTACTCAAAAGTCTGTTCATGAGATAATAATTGTCGAAATTCCTAAGCTACCTGGCGAGGTGAACTTTGCAGAGAACGAATTGTGAGCAACCCGATGGTAACCGATGTACTTTGAAACCTTGCCGCTTTATCCAAGATGTCGGACCTTGAAGACTTAGATCATGTTTTCGGTATATGCAGAGAAGAGGAATTTGATAGAGTCTACCAAAGAATTCAACTGGAAGAACAGGAGAATCGGCATAATATCGCGTGATGCAGACGTCATCGTATACGGTTTTTATTTGCGGGATGCAAGCGTAAATGCGTTCCTCTAGCAGACGAAAATAATGGAAGTGGTTTTATCGCTGAGAATTCTGGGTGATTTCTTGTCAATATTACAAAAAAACTACTTTCATGCATGACCAGTCAGCGACTCGCTAATTTGAACTTTGCACGTTCTCACGGAAAACTCAGCTCACCAGAGACTAATGTATTTGCATGCGGCCCTTAGTGAATCCCCATGAGTACAGCTACTATGAAACCAGTCCTGAAAACATCCAGTTATTCAATTCTTTTGCAGTCTGTTTTGTGTAGTAAATAAACATGGATTTTTTTTTCTTTTTTGCAAATGCCCCAGGTTGTCTTTCGACATTCCTGGTGTTCTCTCCTGGCATGGCGTACTTGTAACCCACTTCTGAGGTTGGGGCGCCTGGAAGGTGGGGTTACGTTGCTCCGATGATATGATGGGTAATGATGATGATAGCGGTGCGCCAGGAGAGTCCCTAATCCTAAGCTTAATCTAAGATGAATATGAATGATGATGATTGCGATGGCCATATGATTTCGGGGACCGTTCGGGCCTTAAAGTTTTCCTGACATTTGTCTTACAGGTTAGGAAAAACCCCAATAAAAACCTCACCCAGAAAAACTGTCCCGACCGGGGATCGAACCCAGGCCCGCTGCATGACAAGGCAGCACGCTACCTCGAGACCACAGCGGTGGACATAAACATGGACATTATTGCTTATATTGCGTTGTTTCTTCTAATTATTAATATAGTGTTATTATTACTATGCATGATGCAAAGGGCACTGTATAACGTTTAAATATGCAGATAACGTATGTCTTTGGGTTTGATAGTAGCGTAACATGAAATTTCTCACGCGGCAAGTCTTCCTTCCTAATCATAACAATCTCCTTTCCCCTCTACCGCCTTCCATGCGACAGGTCTCATCTCTTGTGCTAGTACAACTTATCGAAAGTGTAGCAGTGTTGCCGGTTGAATGAAAATAAAATGTATTTATTTATCATAATGAGGGGTTAAAATATTAACAATATATAACATAAAATTTAATTTGAAAAATTACAAATATGGTAATTTTGTAATATTACAATATAGTTATTTAGTTATTTATAGGTTGGCAACCCCAAAATTTAGGAAACTGAACTTTCAATCATGGTCGCCATTGCTGTAAGTACGACAGAACCACACTATCGTGCAAGAAATAATTTTATGTAACTGAATTTAAATTGACTATTTAACTCATGCCCCAAATGGGAGTCAATGACCAATCACGTTTCAATGATTTTTTATTTACAACCAATCACAGTCTTGTTTTGCCTAGAATTTGCCAACTAAAGTTTATCATAATAAAGAAAGCACCTCCTTTTTAACATTCTGAATAAGCCATAGCATTATTTTACAGTGACTGACTCTCCAAGAAATATGGCTACCAGATTGTATATATAGTGCATGAATGTCAACACATAGCGCATGCGGGAGTTAATATAAAAACATTTGTAGCAATTGATTATACCACAAAAAAAAGAAACCACTGTTTGCACTTTCTTAAATGTATTTTTTCCCAGGTAATAACATTCCAGAAAAATATAATTGTCATATTTACATCATAGGACATCAGAAATGAATTAATATACAGTTTGATGTGTTTCATTTTTCCTCCACTAGAGTGCATTCTTACAATATTGCGTTCCTTTGGCAATAAATAATATGATCTGGTTGCAGTGATATACAAAAGAAGCAAATGAAGCGTACCAATTGTTTCTCATTTGTTTTCAAACATCGCCTTTTACATTAAATATATAAATATTTTAAAATAACTATATTTAAATAATGATTTGTGAGTAAACAGCTTAATTTTATTCCTAACAAATTCTCTAGATAAATTGAAAATCACTCGTGGCATTACTTATGATAATGACTTCTTAGTGTTAATTTCTAAATAACATTATTTGTGTTGAAGGAGTTGTGTTTACGGATGGACCAGTGTGGCAGGAACAAAGAAGGTTTTGCATGCAGCACCTACGTAAGCTAGGGTTGGGATCTCGGAGCATGGAGGCGCACATCGAGGAAAGAAGCGAGGGATCTAGTAGCCTCACTACACAGAAGAAGTAACGGAGGATTAACAGCGATACCGATGCATGACGTGTTCGACATCTGTGTTTCTCAACAGTCTGTGGGCGATGTTAGCGGGACACAGGTTTGATCTGGACGACCAGAGGCTTGTGGATCTCTTGGACATTGTGCACAAATGTTTTAGAATGATTGATCCGTCTGGTGGACTTCTGAACCAGATGCCTCCATTACGTTTCATAGCTCCCAGACATTCTGGATACACCAACCTCATGACACATCTCAACAGAATTTGGAATTTTCTTAGGGTAAGTTCTTTTTTTCCATGCTTTAGAAACGTGGACCTTAAACAAGAAGGATAGAAATAGATTAAATATCTTTGAGAGGAAAATTTTTGATAACTATATATGGAGCAATCAGAGTGAACAATGAATCATCATCATCATCTTAACTTCAAAAGTGGAAGTTTTGGCCTTAACAATCCTCCTCCATGCCAATCTGTCTCTTGCCATATTCAAATTAGTCACTTTCATTTTCCTTAGATCGTTCATTGTGTCATCCTCCCATCTGATCTTCGGTCTTCCTACAGCTCTGTTTCCTATAGGTTTCCATTTGTAAAATTTCTTCTATTTGTAGAATTTCTTCACCAGTCTGTGATCATCCATTCTTATCAAATGTCCAAGCCAAACAATTCTGAGAGATCTTATATGGTTTATAAAACACACTACTTGAAAACATTATACGCTGATGACCAGGTAATAATAGCAAATGCGGAAGACGAACTTCAAAGGAATATTTTTAAATTGCATAATATATGTGAACAATATAATCTCAAAATATCGATAGAAAAAACTAAGGTAATGGCATTCCAAGGGAAAAAATCAAATCAGATCCAAAATAGTAATAGGAAACAAAATCATAGAACAGGTGAACCATCTCAATTATCTAGGATGTGACATTTCATTTAATTATGATAATGATACCGGTACTGCTCTATGGTTCAGAAGCCTGGATACATAAAAAACAAGATCTAAGTAGGATAACGGCGGCAGAAATGAAATTTTTGAGATCTGTTAAAGGGTGCACTAAGGAAGACAGAATCAAGAACACAGAAATAAGACAGGAACTTGAAATATTTGCAATAACTGATAAAATAGAAACATATAGACAAAAATGGAAGCAACACATAGACAGAATGAATGAAGATAGATATCCAAAACAAATAACAAAATACAAACCTAAGGCACCCGAGATGTGGGCAGACCTAGAAAGAGATGGGCTGAAGTCGGAACGGGTCAACAGACCTAATCCATGAATGCAGATGATGATTATTACAATTTGTGTTATTGTTGTTATTTGAAGGAAACTATAGATGACCACCGGAAGAGCTTCAATGCAGACAACATGAGAGATCTGATTGACCTGTTTCTACGCGAGATGGAAACATCAAAATGCCAGAACAACTCATCTTTTGAAGGTATGTCAGACATCTGTTAACATTTGGTGAGTTTTATTTAACTACTAGCTAATATCTGGCGTGCGCTGCTACGCCTAAATAAATGAAAATATTAATGTGCTTTTATGTTTAGTTGAATTAGTAAAAGGAAAAATAATTATAAATTTATATTTTTTAGATTCCCCGTGCTGATTACCCGGCATTGCCCGGGAATCTACTTATCCCGATCTTCTTGACATAAATGAGATGAAATACGAAAATTAATGTACTTCTTATGATTAGTTGAATAAGTAAAATGAAAAATAATTATTGATGTATATCGTAATTATTTTAAGATTCCCCGTGCTGATTACCCGGTGTTGCCTGGGAATCTATCTCGATCTTCTTGGCATAATGAACTAAAAGACTAAATTCATTATTGTGAGTTATCCATAAAACAATACCCGCTGTGGTCTCGGGGGTAGCGTGCTGCCTTGCACACAGCAGGCCCGCGTTCAATCCCCGGTCGGGACAGTTTTTTTGGGTGAGGTTTTTATCGGGGTTTTTCCTCACCTGTAAGACAAATGTCAGGAAAACTTAAGGCCCAAACGGTCCCCGAAATCATATGGCCATCGCAATCATCATCATTCATATTCATCTTAGGTTAAGCTTAGGATTAGGGACGTTCCTGGCGCACCACCATCATCATCATCACCCATCATATCATCAGGGCAACATAACCCCGCCTTCTAGGCGCCCCAACCTCAGAAGTGGGTTACAAGTACGCCATGCCAGGAGAGAAACCAGGAATGTCGAAAGACAAACCTGGGGCAAACCATCTCTAGGCGAAAATTTTTCTCTTCAAATATAATTTATCTTTCAGTGAGAATTGTTAAATCAATAATAAAAACATCATTAGAAGCCCTACTAGCTTATAAAGTAATGTTAAATTCCCAATAAATGTCTTCTTAACCAAGAAGCCGCCATTTGCAAAGATAGAAGCAATGGTTTTAAAAAGCATTTGGCGAGAGGGAATTACAACGTATATAAGAGAAAAATTTGCGTCTAGATTGCAACTCGCCTCGGTAGCTCAGTTGGTAGAGCATTTGGCCCGGCAAGCCAAAGGTCCTGGATTCGAGTCTCGGTCTAGGCGAAAATTTTTCTCTTCAAATATAATTTATCTTTCAGTGAGGAGTGTTAAATCAATAATAAAAACATCAAGAATTGACTCATTCACTAAATGTTTCAATCCGCTTGCATATCATCATCAGCTTGTCCAAACTGTTGAATTCCATGTCATCGGCCATGGATGTCGAATCCCACTCCATCTTTTGGTTGACTGAAGAACTTGCAAATCAAATCCTTTCCCTGGGAATTTTAAAATTATAATTCTATTTCTGTTCTTCTGATGTAGAACTTCAGCCAAACAGTGAGTTCTTTTGTATTTTCTAACTGTTTTAATTAATTTACAAATAACACAAAATTTAAAAACAATTCGGTAATCTTATTAAATAAACCGAGGTAGGTATTATTAAATAAATAACATTTTATAAAAAACTAAAAGAACACGCATTATTAGAAAACTAAAAAATGAAAAATAATTTTAATTTCCAATACGCTTGGGATAAAATAAAGTGGTCAACAAAAAAATCCAACACATATAGAATAAAATTAGAGTTATCAACAAAAGAAAATGATTTTACCTCAAAAGCGTGGGGTGCTCTATATCAATTAATATATTTGATAATAAACAATATTGGTAAAAGTAAGCTCTCTAAGAAGAAAATGTAAAAATCATAAAAATCACCCCACGCTTTTGATGGTAAAATTATTTTCTTTTTGTTGATAACTCTAATTTTATTCTATGTGTGTTGGATTTTTTTGTTGACCACTTTATTTTATCCCAAGCGTATTGGAAATAAAAATTATTTTTCATTTTTTAGTTTTCTAATAAGCTATTTTTATTTTTATTTTTTAGTTTTAAAATTTTACAGAATAAGATAAAAATGTAATATCTTTAAATTCGATACTATTGTAGTATGAGCTAAAAGTAATATACTCTTCTGTAAAAAAAACTCTCCCAGCCGGATTTGAACCAGCGACGTATGGATTACTGAAATTATATACCATTAAGAGTTCACTGCTCTACCAACTGAGCTCTTACAACGATGACTAAAAACTCGACAAGTCCGCAACCTTTTTATAACAGTTTTCATTTTTTGAATTTCGGATGATTATGGCCAGGATTTTAGAAAATAAATATAAAATTATTGTATTGTCACGGGTCCTCTACAAGTATACAAAGTTTCAAGTCGATCCGATGATTTTAAGTGGGTGAAAATCGCGTTTAAAGATTCCGTTACATAGATAGATAGATACAGGTCAAGCTAATATAAAGCGTGTAAAAATAAGCAAAATCCAACCATTACAAATGGGGGTTTACCTGAAATTAAAAATTGACTCTAGCAACTGCCATGTTTGGTTCGTTGAAATGTATGTGTTTGTACACACATTTTTTTGGTACAGTGAGTGTTTATCTGCTATCTGTTATACTCTAAAACCATTAGGTGTAGGAGTTCACCTGAAATGAAATTTTAAAAATCATTTTTATATAATTAATTTGGGAATTTTAACATTATGATGTTTTATTAATAAGAATTAAATGAATCGTGAATTCTTCTTACCTCATACTTCTATGTTTTTTTAAACACAGCACTGCAGTATCAGCAACCATCGTCACCATCCTCAGCTGTTTTAACGACTGTCAATTTTTTCTTTTGCCGGTCTACAAGAGCCTCTCGCTCCCTCTGTTGATAGACTGAAGAACCTTGAAATCAAGTCATTCTCCCCAGGAATTTCAAAGTTCATTCATTTCTCCTTCCCATTTTTTTTAATGTAGATTTTTTCCTGAACATTGAGTTCTTTGGGTTTTTCTATTTGTTTTAATAATTTAGCCTTTCTTTTGATACAAGTTTTCTGATCATGCATGGGCGATGAAGAAGGAGAATATAAGGTGAGGTGATAAAGTTGTATTCAAATAAATGAAAGCTTGTTACAGTGGATATGTTTTATTTACAGATTTGCAGTTGGTATCACTGTGCCTGGATTTGTTCATGGCTGGTTCAGAAACAACAAGCAACACTCTGGGATTTGCAGTACTGTACATGTTACTGTACCCTCAAGTTCAGCGACGGGTGCAGGATGAACTTGACAGATGTGTCGGTACGGACAGACAACCCCTCTCCAGGACAGACGCAGGTTCTTATATGTTTTATAGATAACCAGGGAGTTAGGTTAAGATTGATATATATTACAAGTGTTGTATAGCTCTCAGCGGATAAGCAGCAGTAAACAGTGTGCTGACAACATAACAAGTTTATAAATTGAGTCAGAGGAATCTAAGATTTAAATTAAAATTCTTTTTATATTTGAAAAGAAAAATATACACCTATACTGGGGTTTGAACCCAGGAGCTTTGACTCTCTATGTCAATGCTCTATCCAAGTGAGCTACCTAGGCCTCCAATCTAAACGTGTAATTTTTCTCTTCTACATAGTTAACTCCCTAACCCCAAATGCTACGAGCCGTTGCTACGATTTTTGCAAATGGCGGCTCCTTTGTTAAGAAGACTTTTTATTGGGAATTTAAACATTACTTAAACAGCGGGTTACACCAGATGGGATCGGAAAAGGAACACCGATATCTTAAAAGAATTGAAGACTACGCCAATTTTGGAATATATTAAACAGTACCAACTAAATTGGAAACACCATCTTGAAAGAATGAGTTCAAATCGGATCCCCAAAGCTGTTTATAATTATATACCAAGAGGACGAAGATCACTGGGCCGTCCTATGAAACGCTGGAGGGAAAATTTTCTATAGGATCGTAACAGGCCTTGGCCTAATACTTGGAAGGAAGAAGAAGAAGAAACATTACTTATAAAGCCAGTAGTGCTTCTTTCAATGTTAATATTATTCGTTTTTAAACATCTTAATGATGGACAAATTATATTTGAAAAGAAAAATATATGCCTAGACTGGGGTTTGAATGGCTCGTAGCATTTGGGGTTAGCGAATTAACTATGTAGAAGAGAAAAATACGGATTTAGATTGGAGGCCTAGGTAGCTCACTTGGGAGAGCATTGACATAGAGAGTCAAAGGTCCTGGGTTCAAACCCCAGTCTAGACATATATTTTTCTTTTCAAATATAATTTGTCCATCATTAAGATGTTTAAAAATGAATAATATTAACATTGAAAGAAGCACTACTGGCTTTATAAGTAATGTTTAAATTCCAAATAAAAAGTCTTCATAATAAAAAAGCTACCATTTGCAAAAATCATAGCAATGGCTCGTAGCATTTGGGGTTAGGGAATTAACTATGTGTAAGAGAAAAATACGCATTTAGATTTGAGGCCTAGGTAGCTCACTTGGTTAGAGCATTGACATAGAGAGTCAAAGATCCTGGGTTCAAACCCCAATCTAGGCATATATTTTTCTTTTCAAATATAAGGTGTATATTACCAATTCAAACTCTTTCTTAATGTTGTTACAGTTTGCGTTACTTGGAAGCTGTGTTGATGGAGATACAAAGACATGCCACTATAGCTCCTTCAGGAATTCCACACAAAGCACTCAAGAACACTGTGCTTATGGGACACACAATACCAAAGGTAAAACTTTGTCCAAAATACTACTAGTAGTATATAAAACTATAGATAACAATTTTTGTCTGAACTGGGATTTGAACCCAAATCTTGAGCTCTATGCACTGATGTACTAACCAATTTGGCAATCCAGGAGCAGGCATAAATTTTTCTCTCTTTGAAATCTCCTGTGTATTGAGCAGTAGTGATCTTATGTTCTCATTACATTCACATTATGTTCCATGTCACATCAGTTAATTACAAACATGATTACTATTTCGACAGGAAGTAACACCATGAGGTTCATTTTATTAAATTTAATTGAGTCAGTAACATCTTACCTCATAATTTGTTGGCATTTTTAATAGTGAGTGGAGAACATATTTTTAACGACTCACCTCATATAATTTCAAATTTCTTTGATACCAGCGTTTTCAGACAATATCTTGTCCCTCTTCAGTCATGGCTTCCACTGATGAAATTCTGTGGTTGTTGATTTCTTTAAGAACATCACCTCTTGTGCTGCCATCTTTGGTTGGGATTATAAACTTTGTAATTAAATTTTTATCCACCGGAATATCGAAGTTCATAGATCGATATTTATTCTTCTGAATGAATATCTTTTCCCAAATTGTCAATTCCAACTGTTTATCCAATTCTTTCAAAAGTTTTGCCTCTTTTTCAATTTATGATGTTTCTAGCAAACTATGTGCAGCAATTGCTGATTTTTCAATTTCACAGTTTTTAATATTTCTAAAATGTTCTTTAGTGCGTGTTTCCAAATTCCTTTTCGTTTTTCCTATGTATACATTGCTACAAGCAGGACAACTGATTTTGATAAACTCCAGAGTTCGTAACGTCTGGAGGTGTTGATGTTTTTATGGGTCTTAGAAGTTTTTTCCAGACTGACATTGATGTTATTGGTGCCAAAGTAATGTCGTGTTTGTCAAACATTTTTTTTAAATGTCCTATGTAATACTGGATGTTAATAATTTGCTTCCTTTCTTGATTTCGTTCTTCTTTTCTTTACTAATTCATTCAGAAGAATAAATATCAATCTATGAACTTCGATATTCCGATGGGGGATAAAAATTGAATTACAAAGTTTATAATCGCAACCAAAGATGGCAGCACAAGAGGTGATGTCCTTAGAGAAAATCAGCAACCAGAGAATTTCATCAGTGGAAGCCATGACTGAAGAGGGACAAGATATTGTCTGAAACCGCCGGTATCAAAGAAATTTGAAATCATATGAGGTGATGCGTTAAAAATATGTTCTCCACCACTATTAATGATATAACCTCATAATGTTTACTTCCCAATATTAATTTAAATTCGTTGGTATTCTTTAATTTCCTGTACTATAAGATTTAAATTAAAATATTTTATACCTCATCTCATATCCAGTCTTCTAATTCTACCGGTTTCAAAGCTTAGACAGCTTCATCTTCAGTAATTTCTTGTTGACTGATGTTATGTCGATGAGAACTGCTTCTTCTTCCCTCTGTTGGTGGAACAATGAACCTCCGGATCCAATCAGAATCAGCGGGAATTTTGAAGTTCATTGTATTACCACAAGGTGCCCAAGCTGAGCAAAACATTTCTTCCACTTACTTGTGTTTTGCACTCTTTTAACTTTACTATCTAACCTCTCTTGGTTAACTCTTGTTTTTCGACCCCGACGTTATTAGGGCATCTGAGGGCTAGGGAGTCATTCCTTTCTTCCATTTCTTCTTTCCTTTATTTTCTTTTCTTCTCCAGAAAAGCCTGACCAGAGGCTATAAGATGGCAGCCCCATCACTGGTCTTGCCTTCCTTTGGCCAGCAACCAATCGAAGGGACTATTATTATGCTTTCAAGTCTTATACGAGAATTTGCCAGAAATTTTCTATAGGATCGTAACAGGCCTTGGCCTAATACTTGGAAGGAAGAAGAAGAAGAAGATTACATTAAATGTTTGCCTGATACATTAATTTCTTATACGATCCATACGTGTTACTCCCATTATATGTCTGAGAAATTTCTTTTGTGCTGCTTCCAATATTTGTGTATCCCTCTTTCTCAGTATCTAGATTTCACTATCAAATTTTACAGCTGCTTTTGATTCCATCCATAGTAATTCTGCCCGAGGGCAGGTCTTTCACTGCAGTCATAGCATTTTCATGCTATGCTTTGCAGCTTTACTAGGGAATTATAGGTGTGGTAGCTTCCCGTTGCTTTCCACACCGGTGAAGGATGATAATGATGATGATGATGTTGGCCATATGATTTTGGGGACCGTTTGAGCCTTAAAGTTTTCCTCACATTTGTCTTACAGGTGAGGAAAAAACCCCGATAAAAACATATTTGAAGAGAAAAATTATACGCTCAGACCGGGACTTGAACCCGGGACCCTTGGTTCTCTAGACCAAGTGCTCTACCAACTGAGCTACCTGAGCAAGTACCGATCTAAATGCAAATCTTTCTCTAATTATACATTGTAAATTCCCATCCACCAAATGCTGTGAAGCCATGCTTCTATCTTGCAAATGGCGGCTCCTTTATTAAGAAGACATATTTGGGAATTATACATTACAGCCAGTACGGCTTTTTCCAAGTTTTTATTATTGATTTCGTACATCTCAATGATGGATAAATCATATCTTCAAATCATTGAGATGCACGAAATCAATAATAAAAACTTGGCTGTAATGTATAATTCCCAAATATGTCTTCTTAATAAAGGAGCCGCCATTTGCAAGATAGAAGCATGGCTTCACAGCATTTGGTGGATGGGAATTACAATGTATATAGAGAAAGATTTGCGTTTAGATCGGTACTTGCTCAGGTAGCTCAGTTGGTAGAGCACTTGGTCTAGAGAACCAAGGGTCCCGGGTTCAAGTCCCGGTCTGAGTGTATAATTTTTCTCTTCAAATATGATTTATCCATCATTGAGATGTACGAAATCAATAATAAAAACCCGATAAAAACATTCAGAAAAACTGCCCCGACCAGGGATCAAACCCGGGCGCAGGCAGCATGCTACCTCGAGACCACAGCGATTAAATGTGTGTAAATAATTGAATGGTTACTTTGCAGGGAACAACAGTGCTGGTGAGCATGTGGAGCCTGCACAGGGATGTGCAACACTGGGGAGACCCTGAAGTGTTCAGACCCGAGAGATTTATCAGCGGTAACGGTAACATCAAGCAGGATGACTGGTTCATGCCATTTGGTATAGGTAAGACAGTTTCACTTATATTATACAGTGAGTTGATCATTTAAAACTAATAATTGAGTTTGTATTTTTTTAACATTCTTACTTACTTACTTACTCACTGGCACTATCGAACCCGTAGGTTCATGGCCGCACGGACATAAGCTCCCCATACATCCCTATCCTGAGCTAATGCTTTCCAATCATTCCCTGTATAATCTACTTCCCTCAAATCATAGTTAATGTTGTTCTCCCACCTCATTCTTGGTCTACCAACTGGGCGTTTTCCCTCTGGCTTTCCTACAAGAAGTTTTCCATGCACGTCTTTCATTCCCCATACGCGCAACATGTCCTGCCCATCGCAGTCTACGGGACTTAACTGTTCTTATTATATCTGGCTTCCTATAAAGACCATGTAGTTCATTGTTATGTAGTCTTCTCCATTCACCCGTCTGTTCATCTCTCTTTGGTCCAAAAATTTTCCTAAGAACTTTATTCTCAAATACTCGTAATCTCCTTTCCTCCCTTAAAGTAAGAGTCCATGTTTTGCACCCATATAATATAACTGGTAGAATAATAAGTAAAGTGATCCCACAACAGGCCCGGAGGTCCTTGGGGTAGTAGGAGTTTAAGGCTCCCACTTTTTCTAGACAATCGGCACTTTATGTCAGCCGGGTTGTCAGCTCTGCGTGACGGCCGCCTTTACCCCAGAACAAGCGTCTGGTACTCATTTCTGTTAGAGGCTGAGTCGACCCCAGGGCCATGGTGCCGCCAGAGGGTTTGGGTCAGTTTAAAAATCCTGACCCCAACGGGACTTGAACCCTCGCCCCTCCGGCTTGTAGCCCAGTGCCTTAACCACTATGCTACGGCGTGCCCCCTTACCTCATATATTTGTTTTGTTGGACAATCGTTTCAAAGCTTATTGCTCCATCTTCAGCTTGTCACAAACTGGTTTTTTCTTTCTTGAAGTTGTCGGCCCTGGATCTGTGTGAAGAAAAGAAAAAAACAGTTTGTGACAAGCTGAAGATGGAGCAATCCATCATCCATAGTAATTCTGTCCGAAGGCAGGCCCTTCACTTCAATCATAACACTTTCATGCTATGCTTGCAGCTTTAGTAGGGAATTGTAGGTGTGGTAGCTTCCCGTTGCTTTCCACATCGGTGAAGGATGATGATGATGATGGCCACATGATTTTGGGGACCATTTGGGCCTTAAAGTTTTCCTGACATTTGTCTTACAGGTGAGAAAAAACCCCGATAAAAACCTCACCCAGAAAAACTGCCCCAACCGGGGATTATACCCGGGCCCGCTGCGTGACAAGGCAGCACGCTACCTTGATACCACAGCAGTGGAAGATGGAGCAATAAGCTTTGAAATAATCGTTCAACAAAACAAACACATGAGGTAAGAATGTTAAAAAAATACAAACTCAAATATTAAATTAAACCTCATAATGTTAATTCCTAATGATTTTAAAATTTAAATCTAATTCATAAAACAGTTTCAATTCTTGCAATGTAAAATATTTATTTCATATTATATTATTTTAATATATAAATTTGGGAATTTTTAACATTATGAGGTTTTATTAATAAGAATTAAATGAATTGTGAATTCTTCTTACCTCATAGTTCTATGTTTTTTTTAAACACGCACCGCAATATTGGCGACCATCATCAGCATTATCAGCTGTTTTCACGACTCAATTTTTTCTTTTGCTGGTAATTACCAATACTGCAGTGCTGTGTTTAAAAAAAAACATAGAAGTATGAGGTAAGAAGAATTCACAATTCATTTAATTCTTATCATATTATATTGCTGTGCAGTGGTGGTGTTGGAACAGGCCGAACTTTATTTAATATATGTTGAAAATAACACTATGAGGTTTCGTTTTATTATTAATGAGTTGGTTGATTAATGAATCCAACTCATTAATAATTAGGTAAAACTTATTGAAGAATTATAGGAAATATCACTATGAGGTTTAATTCTTCTTCTTCTTCCTTCCAAGTATTAGGCCAAGGCCTGTTACGATCCTATAGAAAATTTCTAGGAAATTCTCGTATAAGACTTGAAAGCATAATAATAGTTCCTTCGATTGGTTGCTGGCCAAAGGAAGGCAAGACCAGTGATGGGGCTGCCATCTTATAGCCTCTGGTCAGGCTTTTCTGGAGAAGAAAAGAAAATAAAGGAAAGAAGAAATGGAAGAAAGGAAAGACTCCCTGGCCCTCGGATGCCCTAATAGCGTCGGGGTTGAAAAACAAGAGTTAACCAAGAGAGGTTAGATAGTAAAGTTAAAAGAGTGCAAAACACAAGTAAGTGGAAGAAATGTTTTGCTCAGCTTGGGCACCTTGTGGTCGCCATCCACATATCCCCTAGATGAGGACCCCTTAAAATTTAAAATAACATTCTTTTTGCCTCACCTCATATCCTGGCTTCTAATTATTGAAGCCACAAATTAAAAAAAAGAAAAAAATTCAACATAAGATTGACACCAAGAAATGAATGTAGCATCAATAGGATAATATTAAAACTAACAAAAATGACAAATTTAACTTTCACAGGGAAAAAACACTATGAAGTTTAATTTGGGGAATTAAATTTAATGTTTTTATTACCTCACCATATATCCTTTTTCTTCTATACTGCAGTTTCGGAGCTTATCTCCATCGTCCTGTTTATAATTATATACCAAGAGGACGAAGATCACTATGAAACACTGGAGGGAAAATTTTCTATAGGATCGTAACAGGCCTTGGCCTAATACTTGGAAGGAAGAAGAATCTCCATCGTCAGTAGCCTCTGGTTGACTGTTGTTATGTCGTTTCTTGGCGCCAAGAAACGACATAACAACGGTCGACTAGAGGCTACTAATGATGGAGATAAGCTCTGAAACTGCAGTCTAGAAGAAAAAGGATATGAGGTGAGGTAATAAAAACATTAATTTAATTCATAAAAATGAGAAAATTGAAGAAGAAAACAAATCAGGAATTTACGAGATTAAATGTGGAGATTATTAATAAAATTTACGCAAGGAAAAGAAAAAGAAATTTCAAAACTGGAATGAAACAACACCTTAGGAATATAAAAAAAATGAGGAATTAAAAAAGTCAGCAATAGCCACTCATGCTTGGTCGGAAAAAATCAAATCCAAAGAAAGGCTAGTTTAATAAAACAAATATAAAAACCTATTAAATAATTTAATTATAACATTGAAATAAAAAGCCATAAGCTGCTATAAAGTAAAATATTCTCATTAAAAATTGCTTTCTAGTTTAGAAGCCGTAAGATGGCACTGTGAGTGGTGTCCCACTGCCACTTATGATACACAATTGTATGTAAGGAAAGGAAAATGAATTTTAAAATCATTAGGAAGTTACATTATGAGGTTTAATTTAATATTTGAGTTTGTATTCTCACCTCAAATGTTTATTCTGTTGGATGATGGTTTCAAAGCTGTGACGTTTGACAACTTGAAGAAAGTTAAATTCCCAATTAATGTCTTCTTAACTAAGAAGTCGCCATTTGCAAAGATAGAAGCAAAAGGTTTCAAGCATTTGGCGCAAGGGAATTACACTTATATAAGAGAAAAATTTGCGTCTAGATCGCAACTCGCCTTGGTAGCTCAGTTGGTAGAGCACTTGGCCCGGAAAGCCAAGGGTCCCAGGTTCGAGTCTCTTCAAATATAAAAAGAAAAAAACTAGTTTGTGAACAAGCTGAAGATGGAGCAATAGCTTTGAAACGATTGTCCAACAGAATAAACATATGAGGTAAGAATGTTAAAGAATACAAACTCAAATAAAGTAAGTAAAGTGATCCCACAACAGGCCCGGAGGCCCTTGGGGTAGTAGGAGGTTAAGGCTCCCACTTTTTCTAGACAATCGGCACTTTATGTCAGCCGGGTTGTCAGCCCTGCGTGACGGCCGCCTTTACCCCAGAACAAGCGTCTGGTACTCATTTCCGTTAGAGGCTGAGTCGACCCCAGGGTCATAGTGCCGCCAGAGGGTTTTGGTCAGTTTAAAAATCCTGACCCCAACGGGACTTGAACCCTCGACCTTCCGGCTTGTAGCTCAGTGCCTTAACCACTACGCTACGGCATACCCCCATACAAACTCAAATATTAAGGAAAATGAATGTTAGCACTGCGAACCTGAATATCACACTAACATATTGAGTTAGAGGTCCTGGGTTCAAATCCGGTTCAGTTGTTCGTTTTTCTTTTCACATCATGTTTTAGCTTTTAGCTTGCTAAATGACAAAATTTAATTACAACATCAAATTTTTTTTTAATGCCCACAGTTTTTGTCCTTAGACATTTCTGGTGTTCTCTCCTGGCAATGGCATAATTGTAACCCACTTGTGAGGTTGGGGCACCTGGAACGTGGGGTTATGTTGCCCCAATGATATGATAGTGGTGCGCCAGGAGAGTCCCTAATCCTAAGCTTTAATCTAAGATGAATATAAATGATGATGATGGCCATATGATTTCGAGGACCATTTGGGCCGTAAAGTTTTCCTGATATTTGTCTTACAGGTGAGAAAAAACCTCGATAAAAACCTCACCTGGAAAAATTGTCCTGACCGGGGATCGAACCCAGACCCGCTGCGTGACAAGGCAGCATGCTACCTTGAGACCACAGCGGTGGACACATTGAAATATATATATTTTGCATCATATATAAGAGAGAAATTTATGTCTAGATCGGAACTTGCCCCAGTAGCTCAGTTGGTAGAGCATTTGGCCTGGCAAGCCAAAGTTCCCAGGTTCGAGCCTCGGTCTGGGCAAAAATTTTTCTCTTAAAATATAATATATACACACACATGCACACACACATAGAAACTGAAATATTTTAATGTATTTTTAAAACTTTCTATAGAATCAAATAAACATTTATAAATTTCTTGAACTGGTGGTGAATATATGAAGTAAATGATTTGTTTCTACAGGTAAAAGGCGGTGTATTGGTGAGACGTTAGCAAAGGCTAGTTTATTTTTGTTCTTCTCCACATTGCTGCATAATTTCTCCATTTTACCGTCGTCTGAATCTCCTTTACCCTCACTGGAAGGATATGACGGAGTTACACTTTCACCTAAGCCATTCAGTGCTAAGTTGATTCCAAGGAAATGAATGGTAAGCACATGGATTATATCAGAAAATTAATAAAGATATATTTTACCAGCATTAATTTCCCTACTTTGTAATTCTTGGGCTTCAATTCAGACAAAAATTTAATAACCAAACTTTCTCTATCTTTAAATTTGATTGCCATCATCAGAATTTTATTGCCAAAAAGTCATAAAACAATATGGTGGCATTAAATAATTACGTACACAACAAGGGAAGTAAGTAGTACATTACCAGTCGAGGACGTGTTTGAGGGCTAACAAATAAGTTAGAGACTAGTAATGTACTTACTTCCTGCATTGCGTATATAATTTTGTTCACTTCTGTACTAATAATTATGTTTAATTTTTATATTTCATGTAAATTTATTTCTTGGTTTGAAGAGTTCAATTGTTTGATAGCAAGGGAATGTTTAATAAAACAACTGCAATTGTTTATTGTTGTCTGAATTAGTGGCAGACATTTTAAATAATAGTGTAAGACTGCATATTAATTACATACAATATTGATTGTGATGTAGAGGAAGTGGCGAATGCTATGGTTCATTTTCTATTACCAGCTAAGTTGAAAAATACATGGAAATAGTATACAGAATATTTAAGGACTTGTGTAAATTAAGTAGGTAACATTTATTCATTATTAATTAAGTCAATTACTTTCTTCCCTAGGGAAGTATGTTGAGCAATTACATGCTGTTGTCAATGGATATCAAGGTCTCTCTGGTAAATTCAACTTACTTCCCTAAAAACAGAATGATAATTAGGTCATTATTAGTATACGAATGAACAAAATAACCCAGATGTTAATTTTTACATATATTTTTTATATTCTATAATTAACCTAAATTAGCTTAGCTAATTATCACATTATAGTAATATTTTACAGTATTATTCTTTTATTCTATATTTGGGTGCATTTATGAATTGTATTATTTGCTATAATTTTCGTATGCAGTTGGCAAATGTGATTGAACTTCATTTGAGAAATTTGGTATTTTTTGTGTTGCAGTTGGCAACATTTGTTTCTGTACTATTTAAAATGGCATTATTTAGTTGAATGTTATAGTGTTATACAAAATTGCAGTGCAGTGAATTGAAAACTTTGTTGTGAATAAAATTTATGAAAAAAGACAGCAGTTGAATTGACCTGACATCATGCATATTAAATGTGAGTAAAAAAGTTTTGTAAATCTTTAAATTAATATCTGTTAAATTGTAGATTTGGAAAGCTGATTTTGTAAATGTTTCATATGTAATGTTTATACAGTAAAAGAAGAAAATAACAGTAATTTAATACATAATTGTCAGTGCAAAAAATGTTGAATGCATCTTTATATCAATTTTAAATATTTAACCTAGTTTTTTTCTTATTTAAACTAAAGTTGAACATAACTACTATAAAATAAAATTAAAAAATGTTCAATTACTGTCAGTATTTTATTTCCTAATGATTTTAAAGACATTTTGGAAAAAGTTTAGTTTTAACTTTCACAATAAGTTTTCTTAAGTCTACAGAATAATAGTGTGCATGTGCAAAAGTTTATAGAGTTGTCACTAGATGGAAAAAGTATGCAATTTAAAACTTTTCTTTAATTTTTTAATTATTAATTGATTTATGTAACTGTGAAATCAGAATGACCAAACTTTGCAAAAGGAGAAACAGCAGTTTAACTTACCCAATATAAGTTTCAAGTCCTATAGAACAATAATGTGCATGTGCTAGAGTTTATAGAGCCAACAATAACCCTCCATCGAACGACATATCGATTGTCATCCTTGCCTAGTGGGTTTTTGCTACTCGCCACATATAAATTATTATCGATATCTTACCAAAGTTTATAAAGCTTTCGCTAGATGGCAGCACGTCACTCTAAAATTTGAATGACCAATCTTTGTAATAAATCCCCAAATCTATTTTAAAGGAATCTAATAACAATATTCAAATTTACAAACGTTTATTAAAAATGGATGTACACTAACTCATCTCTTCCTAACGTTGTTGCAACCAGTGATAACCCACCAGTGAGTTAGTAGGTTGTCGTTGAGTACAACATTGGAAGGAGAGAGAAAATCATAGAGTACGTAATATACTCTGTGGAGAAAATAGCAGTCAGTATCACAATATTATGTAACAGTGTTAGTGTTTTGAATATTTAAATAAATATTTAAAAATTGTCAAATAATGTTATAAAAATTGTTAGAAAAACATTAAAAATATATAGAAGACGTTAAGGCTCAACTGCACTTCTACTAGCGCTTGATTTTTCAGTTATATTGTTGTAAACTACAGCTCTTCTTCTGTATTTACTAACATTATTTAATATTTTAAACTTTTTCAAACAATTTTTATAACATTATTAGACAATTTTGAAGTATTTATTTAAATTATATTATTTTTGGTCTGGACATCTTACCTCAATATTAATGTTGATTTGTTCTTGGACATGTTTCAAAACAATTCTGTTTTATCGTCAGCTAACCTCAAAATATAGCTTCCTAAAATTAAATATTATTTATTTAAATATGCAAATCACAATATTATGACACTGTTAGACAATATTGTGATGCTAACTGCTATTTTCTCCACAGAGTATATTACTTAGTCTATGATTTTTCTATCGCTGTTTTGGGTTATCGCTGGTTGGATCAGCGTTAGGGAGTGATAAGTAAGTGTACACCCATTTTTAATAAACGTTTGGTAATTTTAATATTATTAATATATTTTTTTAACATGGATTTGGGGATTTATTGCAAATATTGGTCATTTAAATTTCATAGCGACGGATAGTAATTGAGGATGATAATCAATATGTGGTTCGATTGTGGGTTATCACTGGTTGGATCAGCGTTAGGGAGTGATAAGTAAGTGTACACCCATTTTTAATAAACGTTTGGTAATTTTAATATTATTAATATATTTTTTTAACATGGATTTGGGGATTTATTGCAAATGTTGGTCATTTAAATTTCATAGCGACGGATAGTAATCGAGGATGATAATCAATATGTGGTTCGATTGTGGGTTATCGCTGGTTGGATCAGGCATTTAGGGAGTGATAAGTAAGTGTACACCCATTTTTAATAAACGTTTGGTAATTTTAATATTATTAATATATTTTTTTAACATGGATTTGGGGATTTATTGCAAATATTGGTCATTTAAATTTCATAGCGACGGATAGTAATTGAGGATGATAATCAATATGTGGTTCGATTGTGGGTTATCACTGGTTGGATCAGCATTAGGGAGTGATAAGTAAGTGTACACCCATTTTTAATAAACGTTTGGTAATTTTAATATTATTAATATATTTTTTTAACATGGATTTGGGGATTTATTGCAAATATTGGTCATTTAAATTTCATAGCGACGGATAGTAATTGAGGATGATAATCAATACATGTGGTTCGATTGTGGGTTATCGCTGGCTCTATAAACTCTGGTGCATGTGCATTATTGTTTTATAGGACTTTGAAAATATTTCACACTAGTTTAAGTGCAGTTTTTCCAATGTTAGTAAATACAGAATAAGAGCTACAGTTTACAACAATAAACTGAAAAATCAAGGGTGAGTTAAACTGCTGTTGAGCCCCCAAAAGTTTATTAGAAATGGATGTACTCCAACTTCCTCATTCCTAACCTAACAAAATAAATTACATGCATATTGTAATTAATGGTAAAGAGAGAGCCTGAATTAGATCAGTGATCAGAGCGTTAGCACAGAAAGCTAATGGTTTGGAGTTCGATTCCCGGTTCAGGCATTATTTTTTTCTCTTTATCATTGATTACAATAATTTGATTGGTGTTCATTAATTTACTTATTTCTATCATAGTAATAGCTTTAGCTTCTCAATATTAATTTAATAATACATGCATATTATTTAATGATGTGTAACTAATCTGATATACACTAACTTGTCCCATTGGAACCTAACAAAATGAAGTGAGTAAACATCCATTTCTTGAAATATATTTTTAAATGTTGGTCATTCTGATTCCATAGATTTTTTGCCATCGGCTCAACTGCACTTCTACTAGCGCTTGATTTTTCAGTTATATTGTTGTAAACTATAGCTCTTCTTCTGTATTTACTAACATTATTTAATATTTTAAACTTTTTCAAACAATTTTTATAACATTATTAGACAATTTTGTGATGCTAACTGCTATTTTCTCCACAGAGTATATTACTTAGTCTATGATTTTTCTATTACTGTTTTGGGTTATCGCTGGTTGGATCAGCGTTAGGGAGTGATAAGTAAGTGTACACCCGTTTTTAATAAACATTTGATAATTTTAATTTTATTAATATTTTTTTTACATATATTTGGGGATTTATTTGAAACATTGGTCATTTAAATTTCATAGCGACAGATGTAATTGAGGATGTTAATCGATATGTGGTTCGATTGTGGGCTATCGCTGACTATAAACTCTGGCGCAAGCGCACTGTTGTTCTATAGGACTTCAAAAATATTTCACGCTAGTTTAAGTGCAGTTTTTCCCTCCCATCTAATGGAAGTTTCTTTAAATGTTTGTGCATGCACACAACAATTCTGCAGAACTTTGAAGCAAGCAGTGAGTATGCAGATAAATATAAATAATTGTAAAAAAAGTTATAAGTATCCTTGCAAAATGTTTGAAAAAGTACGAAATGTTGATAAAGAAGTGCGTAGAGCAACAGAATTACAAAACATAGTGTGGCAAATCAAGTGCAAGTTAATCTAAACTTGAGCCAACTTTTTTTTTCAGCAAATAAATAATACTATGAAGTATTATTTTAGGAAAAAAAATTACGTTCAAATCGGGATCTCTGATTCTGTCAGCACTGCTTCTGTCTCCCAACAGATGGAGTAAGAAGAAGTTACTCTGGATGATAGAACATTGGCTGTGTAACTACTAAAGATTAACCCTCTTACTAATAATCCATATATAACTTTTATACAAGGTTTATACACATCTCGGTTGAAAATTCTTACTAATAAACACTGTATTAGCTGTTCAGTGTATAAGAGGTGTACAACTTTACATGGGAATCATTATACATGCCTCCAGCCTTGTTTAAGGATTGTATAACTAGACAAAATGTCGGACATCAAGATCAACTGATTGTTTTCTTATGATATTGATGAAAGTTTCCTTAAATTTAACCCAAAAGCAACACTTTAACGACTGTTTGATGGATGCACAGGACATAATAATATTAATAAAGCTCTGGGTAGGAAAATAAGGCATCATAAATGCCTTTCGTTACACTCATTCTCGATTAGGCCTAAAAATATTTTAAAATTGAACATTGAATCACGAAAGAATATGTTCTACAATAATTGCTGTAGACAAGATTTAACCTGAATGTAGTTTAAATGCTTCATAATATTATTTTAAGAAAACTTTCTTGCATCATTAATACATAACGAACATACCGATGTAAAAATGTATTTAAGTATAGAGGTACTATTATTGCAGCTGCCACATGTCAGCTTGATAGTCTTGTGGTTAGAGCTTCTGACTACCATGCGTGAGGTCGTAGGTTCGATTCCCGGTCAAACTATAGTGATTTTTTTTTTCGCTTGAAATGATGTTTTGTTGTCGGTAACATTTCCTACTATTTTGAACGTTTTCTAACGCATCTTAAAACACTGCATATAATTCATAAGTAATGGGGAAAGCTTTTATTAGTTTCCAAGAATTGGTCGAAATTCTTGACGTTAGATGGCAGCACATTATCTGTGAAACCAATTCTATGTTTTATTTGACATAGCGTAAAGGGAAATGTATATAAATTAAAACACACTTATTTTTTCCGTACCTCCTCAATTAGGGAATCTCTATTAATTCTTATCCATATTCATTTCTTACACAATTAATCACTAGTTGATGTTGTTTTATTTCTGTTACAAACTGCGAGTAATATTGTTCTGACGTCATTATGAAGACGAATATGTGACGTATTGTGTATAACCGCTGTTTTGTTATATAGCTCCGGCACAACGTTTATTAGTAAGGAAATTATACGTGATCTACATAAGGCTTATATATTGTATAATTAAACAACTGATGAAAGCCTGTATTAGAGATTTTTATTAGTAAGACCGTAAGGTTACAAAACAGGTCTAATTAGAAGCCGGGATATGAGGTGAGGTAATTTTATTCTAAATTTTTAATTAAACCTCATAGTGATATTTCCTGTAAGAGTTCAAGGTACTTTAACATTTACTAACTGTGGATCTGAGCAAACGTAGACAGGATATTAGTTACCAGCCGCTGTGCGACAACTCCCAGTCATGCATGCCACTAGTGCTTGTCAGATGTCATGAATTTCACACTTACTCAACTTACCATATTTTTTTCACCTAGGTTTTTCATATAATTTTTTTAAAAAATCCACCTCTGATACAATGTGCATTACCTAGGCCAAAAAATTTTTGGTTACAACTTTGGACACTCTTAAGAAGATTTCAAGGAATTCATGGAAAACCCATAATTGCTTGATTATGCAAATGGCGGCTTCTATTTAAAATTATATTTATTGGGAAGGCTCGTAGCATTCGGCGATCAGGAATTAACAATGTATAAGAGAAAATTTTGTGTTTAGATTGGTGTGCTCAGGTAGCTCAGGAGAAGAGCATTGGCCTAGAAAGCCAAAGGTCCTGGATTCAAACCCCAGTCTGAGTGTATAATTTTTCTCTTCAAATATAAGTAATGAATACTTGTATCTAATTTCAATCGAGCACTCTTGGCATGACCAGGAGTTGTCACACTAAACCCACAGAACAGCGGGTACTTGATGTTTCATCAACGTTTGCTCGGACTCAATGTATATAGGATCATCTTAAATGTTCATAAAATGGGGTGGTCTAATCGAGGTTTTAACAGCACTTGATAAGGGGGAGGTGACATAGTGATGCCTGGAATTGGTTGAGGCACTGGCAGTGGTTTGCCTGGGCGGATATTAATGGCTCATAACGCTGCAGGATTCCAGCATAGAATAGAAAAAACACAGCTTCTTCCTAGAGCTTCTCCCAGACAGCGTCTTTTACCTGTAACAAGTAACAAATATTAATAGTGAGTGGAGAACATATTTTTATCGACTCACCTCATATAATTTCAAATTTCTTTGATATTGTCTGAAACTGTAGGTATCAAACAAATTTGAAATTATATGAGGTGAATCGTTAAAAATATGTTCTCCACTCACTATTAATGACGTAACCTCATAATGTTTACTTCCCAATATTAATTTAAATATAAGTAACAAATATAATTAATTTTTTTGGTCGATGTGACTAATTTCTTATATTTACCAATATTAATAATTAAATTAATCGTGATTTCTTCTTACCTCATACTTCTATGTTTTTTTAAACACAGCACTGCAGTATCGGCGACACGTTGTCGTCATCATCAGCTGTTTTCACGACTGTCAATTTTTTTCCCTTTTTCCAGTAATTATCTAGACTGCCATCTGGTGTTCTTTTGAAGGAATTACTCTTCAAACTGCCATCTGGTGTTATTTTGAATGAATCATTTTCTAAACTGCCATCTGTTGTATTTTTGAAGAACTTTGTAATCAAGCTCGGTTCGTCCGGAATCTCAAAGTTCATGGTTCTAGTATGGTTTTTTTGAATATATATTTTTTTCCCAAACTGTTAAATCCAAAGGTTTAGATAGATGTTTTAAAAGTTTTGCTTCTTTTTCAATTCTATGATGCTCTAATAAACTATGTGCTGCTATAGCTGATTTTTCAATTTCTCCATTATTTATGTTTCTCTGAAGTGCTTTTTTTTTTTTTTTGGAGAAATTGAAAAATCAGCTATAGCAGCACATAGTTTATTAGAGCATCATAGGATTGAAAAAGAAGCAAAACTTTTAAAACATCTATCTACACCTTTGGATTTAACAGTTTGGGAAAAAATATATATTCAAAAAAACCATACTAGAACCATGAACTTTGAGATTCCGGACGAACCGAGCTTGATTACAAAGTTCTTCAAAAATACAACAGATGGCAGTTTAGAAAATGATTCATTCAAAATAACACCAGATGGCAGTTTGAAGAGTAATTCATTCAAAAGAACACCAGATGGCAGTCTAGATAATTACCGGCAAAAGAAAAAAGTTGACAGTCGTGAAAACAGCTGACGATGGTGACGATGGTCGCTGATACTGCAGTGCTGTGTTTAAAAAACATAGAAGTATGAGGTAAGAAGAAATCACGATTCATTTAATTATTATTAATTGAACCTCATAATGTTAAAAATTCCCAAATTTAATATATAAATTTACCAATATTGTTGTTACTGGAAGTAAGTCAACGTTCCCACATCTAACCTGGTTGCTATGCAAACAAAAGAAATTGCAATGCTGATATGGACTCAAAAAGCACAAGTTCGGTAAGGAAAATAATAGTAGCAATATTTATTCTGATATATTCAATGTAATAGTACAATTATTGAAAGCTATTTGATGAACATTAATCATTAAGAACACATCATCAGGAGCTTCATTTAATTTCTTCGCTGCTAAAAACACTAGACTTTTTCAGTCGATGGCCAATATTATTCTTTTTCAAGAAAGCAATTAATTTACAAAATGTGAAAATGTCAATACCATCATTTAACTTTACATTAGCTTCATGTTTGTATTGGAGTACAATAAACTAGTTGTAACCGTTTAGTAGTAGGCATCACTTGTGGTGGTTACGTCACCCTTAGAGAGAAAGTAGGTATAGGAAGGAAGGAGAAATGAACCCCTAGGCCTCGAATACTCTAATACCATCAGGGTCGAAAGAAACAAGAGGTCAGTCAAGGGAGATTGGATTGAAAAGTTGAAAGAGGGAATTGGTTTGGGAAGGAGAAGTAATACCAATTCGGTCAAAAAATAAAAACTCACCAAGCTGACCAGTGCTTATTGGTGAGTAGCCCTTCCCATGCATAAGCATGATTACTAACAGCTGCACCACGAGAAGGACACTAGGTTACTGTCCAGGTCGGTTCCTTTAAGCCTTCGATGGAAGGAATTAAAGGGTCTCCTCTCTGTTAAAGACAGTAGCCTTTCTGCTTGAATAAACACCTACACAGAATTGGCATAACAGATTCACCTAAATGCCCTTTCTGCAATTTAAATGAAGATATGGAAAGAAACCATCTCCTCCGTTGTCCAGCTTTTTGTAGAAGAGACCAGCCTTTCTGCTAAATATTGGAGTGCAAGAGAGCGAATCATTTCATTATCAAGTGCTCGACATTAGATACCAACCAACCAACCAACTTTATATTAGCTTTGAGCATTGAGTTCTCTGACCATAAACATCCTGCAGACTTTAATGTCTCATTTCTAAGAACAAAATATGCCAACAAATTGTTCTTGTTAATCTGCACGCCTTTTTCATTTAACCATTTGTTGAATGTTTTGTACATTAATTCATACCTTTCTTTAGACTTTTTGGGAATTAATGCAGAACATCCCACTCTGCAGGCTTCTTCAATTTCTCTATCATCTACCACGACTCCTTCCATAATAAAATTATCAAACAGATTCTAATCACGATACTACATATAAAAATGTCTCCACAGCCAACAATCCTTGCTTATATAATAAAACAAATGAAAAGCTACATAGCAACGATCACCAAATGTTTCTTTCTCATATAAGTCATTTACATCCAACCAATATTTTAATTCATTTATTACTATATTTAATAAAAATTAGTCACATCAACCAAAAAAATAGTATGCAATACACTTGAGGTGGCACGTAACAGATGTTGAAAATTGAAAAAACTCGGCGCAAGCACCTCGTTTTTTCAAACTTTTTCTCAATCAGTAACAAGTGCTTACGTCACTTGTATCACCACAATATACTATAATATATGTAGGAAATAACACTGTGAGGTGTCTTTTAATTATTGATGAGTTGGTTATTTTCACTCACCTCATATTTTTTGATTTTTATGCAGACCTGATTTCATCGCTTTTGCACGACATTGTCGATGCATTATAGTTATTTTTTTAAACTGATATCACTACTTACAGTATCTACAGAATCACTTACTTATTGGCTTTAGGCCCTGGGCCTTAAGAGTCTAGCCATAGTCTCTCGTTTGTTAGGAGTTTATAGACCAAGTTACACTTATTTCCCTACATATGTCATGAATGACATGCGGTCAACATATCCATCCAATGAGACATCTAGTAGGCAACTAAGATATTACTAGGATAATGAAGTTCAGTAAATTTTGCTTAGAAGCCTCTTTTCAGGCTTAAGGTTCTTTTACGAGCCTGAAAATCATCAGACGATTTAGCTCTTCTGGCACTTTCCGAAAATGATTTGCAACGATCAATTTATAATTTACATAAAACAGCTGCCAAATTTAATATGGAAATATCAATTAACAAAACTAAAATTATGGCATTTCATGGGAAGGACCCCATACAAAGTAAAATCTGTCTCCATAATAAAATTTTAGAGAGATCTAATCAATTTAAATATCTTGGATATTATATCTCTATCTGGGATGAAAAAGATATCCCTCAAAAAATTACTAGTTATAATAAAAGTTTGGGAATTATTAATCAAGTTATGAAACCATCCCTTGTACAAAAAACACCATATTACGTTTATATAACACTTTGGCTAGACCAGTGTTGACCTATGTTAGTGAAGCATGGACACTAAAAAGACAACATGAAAGCAGAATAACGGCTTGTGAAATGAGATTCATGCGCAGAACAGCGGGTTACATCAGATGAGATCGGAAAAGGAACACCGATATCTTAAAAAACACTATCTTGAAAGAATGAGTTCAAATCGGATCCCCAAAGCTGTTTATAATTATATACCAAGTGGACGAAGATCACTGGGCCATCCTATGAAACGCTGGAGGGAAAATTTTCTATAGGATCGTAACAGGCCTTGGCCTAATACTTGGAAGGAAGAAGAACAAGAAGAAGAAAATCATCAGACTCGGAACTCATGACTTAAATTCTCTCCCAGAAGACTTGTTCCTTGGATTTTTCCATCGTAAAAAATCCATTGACCCTGGCCAAGTTTGAACTTGTGACCCTCAGTACTAGAATCAAGGAACGTGAACACTGCAGCTGACCAAGATTCCAAACCCCCTAAATGAGGAGATATGAGGATAAATGAAGACTTAGGGTCGAATGTTTGAACGCATTAGACAGTAAAAGGCGTTCTCTGCTGAGAAAGTTTTATCCAAATACATTTTGCTTACTCGGAAATCTATTCATGCGATAATAATTGTAAGCTACCTGACTAGGTACCTTAAGATCATAGCTCAAGATATAAACTTATCGTGAAAATCCCGAAGGGAACCGATGTAGTTTGAAACCTTTGCAGCTTTATCCAAGATGTCGGACCTTGAAGACTTTGATCATGTTTTCGGTATATGCGGAGAAGAGGAATTTGATAGAGTCTACCAAAGAATTCAACTGGAAGAACAGGAGAATCGGCGTAATATTGGGCGACGCAGATGTCGTTGTATACGGTATTATTTGCGGGACTCAAGCGTAAATGCGTTTGTCTATAGCAGACGAAAATAACGGAAGTGGTTTTATCGCTGAGAATTCTGGGTAATTCGTTGCCAATATTATGAAAACGTCAACTTTCATGCATGACTGGTAAGTCGGCCGTTAATTCGATCTCAGCAATTGCTCACAGTGAGTCAGCTCACCAGTGATTGGAAGTAATTTGAGTAGAGACTAATGTATTTGCATGCGGCCCTTAGAGATATACCTACAAGTATTTGATGCATATATTATCATTGAAATCTTAATCACCAAACAAATGAAGTCTTGGTGATAGCTTTGCTATTGAAACACGTTAACGATTTTTTATTTTTTGTTTGGTGTTTGGGATATTAATTATAATATATATAACAATTATCATAACTAGAGACCGGATGTTAGGGAAAATGCCTACAGTTATTTATTATAGATATTGTAAAAGTGACTTCATATAAGTTCATACCGACGACCCTAGAGTTGTTTTCCATTAAGTTAATTTTGCCTATAAATGCCTATTTCAGCTTACAATGCCTATAAATGCCTATTTGCCATTTTTTCTCAAAATTAACTTAGTATTTCAATGACATTAATTGAAATGGACAAACTTCATGACACATATCTATTATTTTTTATGTTGATAACACTGAATTCAGTCTGTAATCCTCGTTCACAAACAGGTGCTTCAAAGACAAAGTTGTACGACAAGTGTATGTGGCTTTTTTTTTTCTTCTGCCTTTAGAATAGTTGTTTCACGATGCCTAAAGAATGGACAACAGTAAAACAGTAAAAGACAAACTGACTAATTTTGTGAAAGAATTTGGTGCAGAAATATTCTCAAGTGGCATTGTTTTACAAAGTGTGTAAAATTTCAGTGAATTGCGCGAAGAAGTGCCATGTTACGCAGCACGTACACACTGCAACTGCAAAACATACATATGCTTTTGTAAAAAGGCATAACAAGTTCCAAAATCATCTCTGATATTTTCATATGGTATTGATAGCATATGTTTATATTCTTTACATAAGGCTGTAAAATTTTATGTTTTAGTCCATTTTTGTAAGAGCCTATTTTGATTTTTTTGAGTGCCTATATTAATGATTTTTAGTGCCTTTTTGCCTGCCTATTTTGAACTTTTTAAGTGCCTAATATCCGGACATAACCAAGAAAATAATGAATATTAACAATTATTTGAGAATGCTGAAGATGTATTGCTGATGGAAAGACCTCCACAGTTTAAAATTATAGGTAAGAACTGGAAAACCCAGGTAGGTTTGTACAGTTTAACTCAATGTTGATCAAAATTGATTCTTAAAAGTATGGATACATACCGACGCCAAAATTGAGCAACCAGTCATCTTTGATTAATTCTCCTTTGTTGTCTATGAATCTGTCGGGTCGAAATACGTCAGGATCGCCCCAGTGCTTGACATCTCTGTGCACAGACCATAGACTTATGAGCACCGTAGTGTCCTGCAAACATTCACACAAACAACTGCAATTAATTCAGTAAGGTATAACTTATATTTGAAAGGAAAAATATATGCCTGGACTGGGGTTTGAACCCGGGTCCTTCAGCTTTATAGGCTAATGATCTGCCACTGATATATCCAAGCGCCCAGTAGGTAGGCCAAATAGTCAAAATATGGATAGTAACAAAGAAGGATTTAAGTAAAATAAGAATCAAATGAATCGTGAATTCTTCTTACCTCATACTTATATGTTTTTTAACACAGAATTGCAGTATCGAGAAACATCATTCCCATCCTCAGCTGTTGTCACAACTGTCAATTCTGTATTATGCTGCTCATTTCCTAAACTGCCATCTGGTGTTGATTTGAAGAAATTTGTAATCAAATTTGGTTCGTCCAGAAACTTAAAATTCATGGTTCTAGTATGGCTTTTTGAATGCATATCTTTTCCCAAGATAGATAGATAGATGTTTCAAAAGTTTAGCTTCTTTTTCAATTCTATGATTCTCTAATAAACTATGTGCTGCTATTGCTGATTTTCAATTTCACTATTTTTTAAAGTGTTTGTTTTTGGGAGTGTCCAAATTCCATTTTGTTTTTCCTATATATATATATATTTTTTATTGCAATCTTAGCAATTAATTTGATAAATACTTACTTACTTACTTACTCACTGGCACTATCGAACCCGTAGGTTCATGGCCGCACGGACATAAGCTCTCCATACATCCCTATCCTGAGCTAATGCTTTCCAATCATTCCCTGTATAATCTACTTCCCTCAAATCATAGTTAATGTTGTTCTCCCACCTCATTCTTGGTCTACCAACTGGGCGTTTTCCTTCTGGCTTTCCTACAAGAAGTTTCCATGCACGTCTTTCATTCCCCATTCGCGCAACATGTCCTGCCCATCGCAGTCTACGGGACTTAACTGTTCTTATTATATCTGGCTTCCTATAAAGACCATGTAGTTCATTGTTATGTAGTCTTCTCCATTCACCTGTCTGTTCATCTCTCTTTGGTCCAAAAATTTTCCTAAGAACTTTATTCTCAAATACTCTTAATCTCCTTTCTTCCCTTAAAGTAAGAGTCCATGTTTCACACCCATATAATATAACTGGTAGAATAATAGTTTTATATATTTTCAGCTTAACGTTTTTTGAAGGAGTTGGGACATCAAAAGTCTCTGCAATGCATAATAGCATGCATTTCCAGAATTGAGCCTATGTTTAATTTCTTTGTGCATCTCATTCCTATTTGTGATTATTGTTCCTAGGTATTTGAATTCAGCCAATTCCTCAAAATTTCCCTCATTTGTCATTAGCTGTCCATTTCCATTATATAATGTATTTCTACGTGTGACCATATATTTAGTTTTACTGATATTTACTTCCAGTCCTAATTTCTTAGTGTTACTCAATAGTGTGTGCGTGTTGGCCTTTAGTATCTCCTCGCTATCGGCCAGTAGTACTACATCATCAGCATAAACTAACAGCTTATTAATACCATTCAGTTGTAAGCCTTCCTCATTCTCTAAAGATTTAATGGCATGTTCTAGTACAAAATTAAATAGTAGAGGAGATAGTGCATCTCCTTGCTTCAACCCATTCTGGATTTCAAAAGTGTCTGAAAACTTGTTTGCCTACACGCACCCTACTCGTTGAGCCATTTAGACACATTCGTATAAAGTCTAACTAACTTTTAGGATTCCGAACTCCAGCCAGGATACTATATAACTTCTCTTCTCCCTCTTAATTGAATCATATGCTTTTTTGAAGTCCTACATATAGTTGATGTACAGTACCATTATATTCCCATTTCTTTTCTAAAATCTGTCTATACTAACTAAAAATCTGATCTGGTTGTAGACCTGTTTCTTCTAAATGCACATTGATGATCTCCTAGAATGTCTCAATATAGGGAGTAAGTCTGCTTACTAATATATTTGTTAGAATTTTGTACGAAGTTGAAAGTAATGAGATGCCCCTATAGTTGTTGCAATCAGTTTTATCTCCTTTCTTATAAATTGGTACGATAATTGATTCCTTCCATTCATCTGGAAGAGCTTCTTTTTTCCCAAATCATACTAAGCAACCAGCGTATCTTGTCCATCAATTTTTCTCCCCTGATTTTATCAGTTCTGCTGGGATCTCATCTGAACCTGATGCTTTATACATCTTCAATTTTTCAATTGCCATTTCAACCTCTAATGCACTTGGCTCTGCGACTAGCATTTCTGCTGTCTGTAATTTATCCTCCTCAATGTCCTGTTCTGTATGTACATTTAATAGCTGATTAAAATAACTTTTCCATCTATTAATATACTCTTGGAATCTGCAATCATATCCCCATTTTCATTCCGAATTATGTTTGTTCTAGCCTGAAACCCTTTCTTCTCTATACTAATTCCCTGATATAATTCTCTAATGTTCCTATTTTTGGCATTCATTTCAAGATCATTAATCTTCTCTCTCAAATATTCCCTCTTCTTACTCTTTAGTAACTTGGTGGTTTTCCCGTCTAACACTACCCAATTGCTCTAAATTTACCTCATTTGGCTCGTGTAACCATTTCATTTTTGCTAGCTTTCTTTTCTTTACAATGTCGGCACATTCCTCATCAAACCATTTCTTGTTTTGCCTCTTTTTAAACAACCAATGCTTTCTGATGCTGACAATTAATAGTATCTTTCTTATAGCCTCCCATTCTTTATTTATAATCAGTTTCTTCTTCGTTTGCCACATTGTCATCTGAAGATTCCAGTACTTCAAATCTATTAGCAATTTTGATTTGGTATTCTTGCCGTATTTCATCATTTTTCAAGTTTTTTAATTCATATTTTACAGAATCATCTTTAGCGTTTGTTCCTCTCATAAGCGATAGCCGTTGTCTGATTTTCACCTTGACCAGATGATGATCTGAATTGCAGTCTGTCCCTCTAACTGATCTAATATCAATGATGCTACTGTGCCAGCGTTTATCCACTAATACCATGATCTATCTGGTTCCGAGTTTCTCCATCTGGGGACGTCCAGGTGTATTTATGAATATCCTTATGCTGAAATGTTGTGCTCTTAACAATGAGATTCTTTGATGTGGCAAATGTGACTAATCTAACCCCGTTGTCGTTACTATCTTCATGAAGACTGAATTTGCCTATTGTTGGTTTGAATATATCTTCCCGCCCACTTTTGCATTTAAAATCTCCTAAGACAATTTTCATATGATTCGTAAAGGCTATAAAATAAGCATTCTAATTCTTCATAGAACTCATCCTTGATCTTGTCATCTTTATCTTCTGTGGGGGCATGTACTTTACAATTATAAAATCATGTCGTTTACCCTTTAGAATTATGTATGATATCCTATCACTAACAACTTAATATCTCGGATAGCGGATAGGATCCTCCTTCTGACTAAAAACCTGTTCCAAATGCAGGTCTTTCTGCACCCCCATAGTATAATGCAAAGCTTCCTGATTCCTGACTACCTTCTCCTGGCCACCTAACTTCCTGTAAAGCGACTATATCCAAGGGCGATTTATTCCATTTCCCTCCCCGCGTTATAATGTCTAGTCCCCGCTACTGTATAAGTCCTAACATTCCATGTTCCTAGGAACATGTCCCTGTGTTTGAGCCTTTGGCATGGGTTCCTGAAGTAGTCCCCGCCCGGAGAACCGAATGGGGGACTATTTGACCTCCCGGAAAATTTTAACCCCAGTAGAACTCATGTCCGCATTTCTTGACGGTTGTATTTTTACGGTGAAAGATCGTCACTCTTTCGACCAAGGTACTTATTTCGTCTGCTTATCACCTTCGACCAGTCCGGCATGGGTAACCCTATCGGCAGCAATGCTACCGCCGGCATAGCTCTCAGGATCATTTAAGCACACAAGCCACTCCACCACGACAAGATAAAGATACCATGGTAAATTCCAATTTTTTTTATTATCTTCTGTAAAGAAGAGTACCCAGGCTGAGTTTGTTAACCGGAGCTAATGTTATATTAAATTTTTTGAAAATCTTTTGAAATTTGTTATAAACTTCTGGATGGTAAGTAAATTTCTTGAATTTTTAATCTTTTTTGGAATTATGTTGCAGAGTTGTGTATTCATATAACCTTTTTTGCTGGATAAATCATATTTGAAGAGAAAAATTATACGCTCAGACCAGGACTTGAAAGCTGGACTGTTCAAGTCCCAATCTGAGCGTATAATTTTTCTCTTCAAATATGATTTATCCATCATTGAGATGTATGAAATTAATAATAAAAACATCGAACTTTTTTGCTGTTTAAATTTGTTTAATTTTTTCTTTATTACCGGTATGTCTTCCCCAAAACCATTTAAGTTAGCTGTGTATAACAATACGATTATATTCATTCTCAAAATCCTCTACATCGACAGTCGTGACAACAGCTGAGGATGGGAATGATGTTTCCTGATGCTGTAGTTCTGTGTTAAAAAACGTAGATGTATGAGGTAAGAAGAATTCATGATTCATTTGTTCCTTATTAAGAAAACCTCATAATGTAAAAATTCCCAACTTTATTATATGAAGGATTTAAGTAGAATTTAAGGAACAGAAATTAAGTTTTTAAGAAGCTTGCTTTAGAAAAACCAGAGGAAGTAGAATCATCATCATCATCCATACAAGTATTAGGCCATGTGACCTGTTACGGTCTTAAAGCTGAAATTTTCCATCCAGCGTTTTTTTGGACGTCCCAGTGATCTTTTGCCTTGAGGATAGTAATGAAGCATAGCTTTTGGAATTCTGTGAGATGGCATTCGTTGAAGATGGGCTTTCCAGTTGTTCTGGTAGTTTTGTATATGGTGGAGAATGGGTTCTACACTCAACTCTTACATAATTTGCTCATTTCTTTTATGGTCCCACTTTGTGTAGCCTGCTGTACGGCGCATAAATTACATCTCATTTTTTGCATTTATCTCTTCTTTGTATTGTCTATGCTTCACTACCATATCTTAATACTGGTCTTGCAAGAACCTTATAAAGCTGTAATCTTGTGTTCTTCTGTACTAAAGATGGTTTCATTATACTATTAATGATCTCTGTTGTTTTTGTGAAATTTATGATTTTCTTTGCAATATCAACTTCATCTTGAAATGTTAAATTATAACCCAAATAATTAAATTTGTTTACTTGTTCTAAAATTTCAATTTTGATAGGTGTAGAGTATTTCCTGCAAAAGGCCATCACTTTAGTTTTCTTCGTTAATAGAATATAAAATATGAAGACAGAGCAAAATATGCTGAAACAATAAAACACCAGACAGTAAGAAATCTGGAATTTATCAAATTAATTGTAATGATTGTAGCAAAGTATACATAGGAAAAACAAAAAGGAATTTAGAAACATGCACTAAAGAACATTTTAGAAATATTAAAAATTGTGAAATTGAAAAATCAGCAATTGCTGCACATAGTTTACTAGAACATCATAAAATTGAAAAAGAAGCAAAACTTTTGAAACAATTGGATAAACCGTTGGAATTGACAATTTGGGAAATGATATTCATTCAGAAGAATAAATATCGATCTATGAATTTCGATATTCCGGTGGATAAAAATTTAATTACAAAGTTTATAATCCCAACGAGAGATGGCAGCACAAGAGGTGATGTCACTAAAGAAATCAACAATCACGGAATTTCGTCAGTTGATGCCATGACTGAAGAAGGACATGATATTGTCTGAAACCGTCGGTATCAAAGAAGTTTAAAAATGTATGAGGTGAGTCGATTAAAATATGTTCTCCACTCATTATTAATAAAACATCTCCTTAGATGAACAGCAGTAGCTCTCTTCAGATTGGAAACGGGCCATGACTGTCTGAATGACCACCTTCATAGAATGATGAGGATTGTCCCTAGAACTATGGGATGCTCCTTGTGCGGAGAAAATGTTCTCCTAAGCAAGGAACATTTGCTAAATTGCAGGCGACTGGACCCCGAGAAAAAGGACAGGAAAGACATTGCAGGGCTTTATTGGGAAGCAAGAGGACTAATGATGTAAACCAAGCTCCAGCCATTTGAAAACAACAACAACAACAACAGCATTCTTCATTAGTGATTTCCATATTGTACATTAAATCAGGAGAAATTTGAAGCGGATAAAATAGAGGATGAAATGGAGGATAGTAGAATAAGATGGTATGGTCATGTTCTCCCACCCAAGAAAATGGCTTCTAAGGCGTGTAGTGGTATATTGTAGCTCTCTTACCTTTGGAATATCGTAGCCACACAGGACAGTATCTTTGGTGACTCTGCGAGGTCCAGTTACTGGTGTTACTATGAACATCCTCTGAACCTCCATCAACACGGCTTCTAAATATGGCAGACTGAAAGTAAATGTACAAATTAATATACAAGTAACATTCATTACTGTGAATTATTTTCAGTTCTGATAAAATTCATATTAAAATTCCGCTGAGGTAAACAGTCTCAAAGTAATAATTAAATTAATGTTTTTATTACCTCACCTCATATCTTTTTTCTTTTATACTGCAGTTTCGGAGCTTATCTCCATCGTCAGTAGCCTCTGGTCGACTGGTGTTATGTCGTTTCATGGCGGTTTCCTTCTTACTTCTGTCGGTGGACCGATGAACCTCTGGATTAGGTCAAAATTTGCGGGAGTTTCAAAATTCATGAGTTTTTCTTTTTTGTTTTTTTGGATGTGGATTTTTTCCCAGACTGTGAGTATGTCTTATATTTATATAAAAACTCACAGTCTGGGAAAAAATCCACATCCAAAAAAACAAAAAAGAAAAACTCATGAATTTTGAAACTCCCGCAAATTTTGACCTAATCCAGAGGTTCATCGGTCCACCGACAGAAGTAAGAAGGAAACCGCCATGAAACGACATAACACCGGTCGACCAGAGGCTACTGACGATGGAGATAAGCTCTGAAACTGCAGTATAGAAGAAAAAAGATATGAGGTGAGGTAATAAAAACATTAATTTAATTATTAAATTAAACCTCATAGTGTTCTTTCCCTGTGAAAGTTAAATAGTCTCAAAGTAAAATACCGTATTTACACGTGTATAGGCAGCACTTTTTTACCTAAAATTAAGTTTCAAAGTTAGGGTGTAACTTATACATAAAATAACTAGATAACTGTACATATCACATTCAAGCTTGTGGAACGCTGGACAAAATGTGTGCAAAGAAATGGAGACTATGTTGAAAAGTAGCATAAAGGTCTGTAGATTAACATGGTGTACTTGGTTTGTCTAAAATAAATATTATGATTGTTTAAAAAAATGTTGCTCATGACTTTCAGTATGACCCTCGTAGCTTGAATTTGGAGGTACAACTTGCTCTGCACCGACCCATATTTACACACAGTGAACAGGAATGACCGTACCTACCAACTGACCGTCTCTTTTACTCTTGTGTTAATGACTGAGCTGCAGCCCAAATGTACCATTACATAGCCGACAACTGAAGCTTTGGAATTTACATTGTCAGATTTAAAAATGGTGTAGGCCTACTTCTGTCTTTTGCACTTCTTCTTAACGAAAATATAAGACAAATATTTTTTCCCCAATTTATTATCGCAAAACTTGGATGCGGCCTATACACGCACACGGCCTATGTACGTGTAAATATGATATTAAAATAGATTTTGATTATTTAGACAAACTTTAATCACTCGCCTCATATTCGTAGATTTTGATGTTATATTTATTTTTTAAAAATATTAAAGTAGTTACCTGGCAGGTGCCATTATCCTCAACCAGGTTTAAAATGTTTTTAAAAACTTTTAAGAACTGTAGACGTTTCGGAAACTGGCTTCCATCTTCAGCAGAAGTAACCGTTGTTGTTGTTTTGCAATACTTTTGACATCAGCAGCCGTTCACCTCTTTAGGTTACTCTTTTGATTGATTTGTTTTGTTTTCCTATTCAGATATTTGTTTGACCATATTCTTATTGTATTTAATTAAGTGATCGAGGAAGAGTGAACTTAAAAAGCTAACAAAAATAACTCATCCTAACCTTATATCTGTCAGTCTTGTAGCCGGTTTCCAGATTTACATCAGATCACATTTTTAGTACAATACAGATTTGAGAAAAGAAATGGGAATATAATAGCAATTTGTGAAATAAGAACGATATACAGCATCAAAAATCTCCACCAATTATCAACAGAAACAGCAGTGACGCTCTTCCAGACAGTCGTAACTCCCATAACAACATATGGAATTAACATAGTATGGGACAAACTCACAAACAGAGACTTGACACAAATAGAAACATGAAAAGAGTTCTGGGAGTTGGAAAAACAGCTCCTTCAAGAATGACGTATGTCTTAATGAAAGAAACCTTCTTCATTGAAGATATTAGACGGCAGCTATTCCTACCGAACACCTGCGCATATGAGAGGACTACAGGAGAAGAGGAATGACAGAGGCTATGTGTACGAGAGAGTGGACACGAGATGAGGCACATCCTAACACGGTATGCAATCCATGGCTTTCACCACAAGGTTTGCAGCACAAAGAGATTCCACGAGCCAAACCAAGAATGCATATGCGAACTGTGCAACAATCCATGTGAACGATATCACGTCGAAAAGTGTGCGGAAAGACAATTATCGTTTAACAAGTTTTGCTTAGACTAAATTTACTAATAATTTGCACATTTGTGCGCATTTACTTTCATTCATTGAATAGCAATTTGTATCAACTGTTTGGAGATTTCAGAAAGACATACGATTCAATTAAGGGGGAGAAGTTTAAATTTGTTTTAAAGAGGATATTGTCAAGATAAACGGGTGTTTAAGTTGAGAGGATGCTTAAGTTGAATACGTTAAAATTGGAAATATAATGTCTAATCCTATAAAAACCTCAAAGGGATTGAAACAAGGGTGCAGTCTATCACCAATTTTATTTAATATTTATGTAGAATTTATATTAACGAAATGTAAACAAAGCTGCAAAGGTATGGGGATCCCAATAGGCAACAGATTTTTGCTGACATTACAATTTGCCGATGATCAACTGGTTTTAGCGCAAGACAGATTTGGTATGGAATTCATGATAAAAAGGTTGAAAAACACATATGAATCATGGGGTCTCACAGTAAATTTACAAAAAACAGAATATCTGGCAATAAATAGCAATGAAAGAGAAAATTTAATATTGGAAGAAGGAATCCAAATAAAGCAAGTGAAACAAACTAAATATTTGGGAATAATTATGGATAACATTGAAGGTATAGGCAAAGAGAACATAAAACATAGAATTGAATTGAGTAGCAAAATGATATCATCGTTAAATATGGTGGGATAAGCATATTTGGAAAGACACAAAAAAATATATTGGTAAAACATTGGTGGAATCTGTTGCAATGTACGGAAGTGAGGTATGGACAATCAATAAGTACTACAAGAATAGACTAATAGCTCTAGAAATGGATTATTTACGAAGAAGTGCCAGAAAGTCTAAATTAGAACATGTCACAAATAAGGAAATTAGAAACATAATGGAAGCAGAAGAAAGCATAATTGAAAGAATTGAGGAGAAGGAATTAAAGTGGTTAGGACATGTTTTAAGAATTGAAGATGAGCGATGGCGGAAGCAACTATATGAATGGCATCCGAACAGAAAGAAGAAAAGAGGAAGACCAAGGTTAACATGGAAGGAAAACATGAAGACAGTAATGCAAGCTAGAGGGCTAAGCATCGAAGATGCCCAAGACCGTAGGCTTTGGAGGTTTGGCACGGGAAGACAGCAACAGCTGTAAAAACCCGAAGATGGATAGAGAAGTTGAGAGGTTAACTTACTTGTTTCTGTCGCTGAGCTGTGGCAGTCTGTTGCGACCAACTACTGTATCAATTTCCTTCTGAACCTTCTGTTGAACTTGTGGATGTAGGAGCATCATCAGCACCAGGAAATCAAGAGTTGCTCCTATTGGTATAGCTCCAGCTATGAAGAAGTCCATGCAGATCTGCATTAGCTGCTCATCTGTTCAAAATTGATAGCAAGCAGCATTATAAGGAGCTTATCAAGAGATTGAATTGACTATTTTACTCATACCCCAAATGGGAGTCAATGACCAATCATATTTCAGTGATTTTTTATTTACAACCAATCATAGTCATGTTTCACCTCAATATCAAATAAGTTTATCATATTAAAGAAAGCTCCTCCTTTTTTAACATTCTGAATACGTCATAGCATTATTTTGCAGTGACTGACTCTCTAAGAAATACGGCTACCAGATTGTATATTTAGTGCATGAATGTAAACAGATAGTGTTTGCAGGATATAATATAAAAACATTTGTAGCAATTGATAATACCACAAATAAATAATAGTTTTAAAAAACTAAAACAGCACGCTTTATTAGAAAATCAAACTCAAAAATGAAAAATAATTTTAATTTCCAACACGCTTGGGATAAATTTAAAGTGGTCAACAAAAAAATCTTCTCCAACACATATAGAATAAAACTAGAATTATCAACAAAAAGAAAATAATTTTACCATCAAAAGCGTGGGGTGCTCTATATCAATTAATATATTTGATAATAAACAGATATTGGTAAAAGTAAAGTCTCTAAGAAGAACATGTAAAAATCATAAAAGGCACCCCACGCTTTTGATGGTAAAATTATTTTCTTTTTGTTGATAATTCTAGTTTTATTCTATATGTGTTGGAGAAGATTTTTTTGTTGACCACTTTAAATTTATCCCAAGCGTGTTGGAAATTAAAATTATTTTTCATTTTTGAGTTCGATTTTCTAATAAAGCGTGCTGTTTTAGTTTTTTAAAACTATTATTTATTTTTATTTTTAGTTTTAATATTTTACAGAATAAAATAAGAATGTAAATATATTTAAATTCCATACTATTGTAGTATGAGCTAAAATTATTACTCTTCTAAAAAAAAAATCCTCCCCAGCCAGACTCGAACCAGAGACCTATGGATTACTGAAACTATATACCACTAGTTCACCGCTCTACCAACTGGGCTCTGACAACGATTGACTAAAAAGTCGACAAGTTCGTAACCTATTATACCAATTTTAATGTTTTTGATTTTCTGATGATTCTGGCCAGAAAATTTAGAAATAAAATATGAAATTATTATAGTGTCACGGGTCCTTTACAAGTATACAAAGTTGCAAGTCGATCCAATGCTTCTAAGTGGGTGAAAATCGTGTTCAAAGATTCCGTTACATAGATACAAAAACACTTTTTTTGATTTTATGATGATTCTGGCCATGATTTTAGAAAACAAATATGAAATTATTGTATTGTCACGGGTTCTTTACAAGTATGCAAAGTTTCAAGTCGGTCCAATGTCTCTAAGTGGGTGAAAATCGGGTTCAAAAATTCCGTTACATAAATACAAAAACACTTTTTTTGATTTTCTGATGATTCTGGCCAGGATTTTAGAAAATGAATATGAAATTATTGTATTGTCACGGGTCCTTTACAAGTATACAAAGTTTCAAGTCTAGCCTATGTTTCTAAGTGGGTGAAAATCGGGTTCAAAAATTCCGTTACATAAATACAAAAACACTTTTTTTTGATTTTCTGATGATTCTGGCCAGGATTTTAGAAAATAAATATGAAATTATTGTATTTTCATGGGTCCTTTACAAGTATACAAAATTTCAAGTCGATCCAATTATTTTAAGTGGGTGAAAAACGCGATGAAAGATTCAGTTACATAGATAGATAGATAGATAGAGAGACAGATACAGGTCAAGCTAATATAAAGCGTGTAAAAACAGAAACCACTGTTTGCACTTTCTTAAGTGAGTTATTTCCCAAAAAATATCGTTGCAGAAAAATATAACTGATATATTTACATCAGCGGTACTCATTATGCGGCCATTGAAGATATTTATTAAGGCTCTTGGAATAATTTTACCTTCATTAGATTACATTTAAATTTTAAATTCTAAGTATAAAATAATATTATCTTTATTGAAATTCTACAAAACTTTGAATATCCCTGTGTCAACAAATATTGTTTCTTATATTTGGCTCTCTTGTAATTTCTAGTGAGTATCACTGATTTACATCATAGGACATCAGAAATTAATTAATACCTATAATGTTGATTATAAATTTCTCCACTAGGGTGCATTCTTACAATATTGCTATCCTTTGGCAATAAATAATATAATCTCATTGCAGTAATGAACAAGTGTAACATATCGCTTCGCATTTGTTTTCTAACATCACCATTTACATTAAATATATAAATATTTTAAAATAACTATATTTAAATAATGATTTGTGAGTAAACAGCTTAATTTTATTCGTTAAATAGTCCTAACAAATGCCACTCTTGATTTCCAAATTCTCTAGATAAATTCACTCCTCGCTTGGTGAGTCATGAATTTATCGATAATTTGGAAATCAAGAGTGGCATTTGTTATGATAATTTGATTTTTAGTAAAGAGGGAAAAAAAAAGAAGAAAACATATGACGGATTTATCAGATTAAATATGGGCACTTTGAGAAAGTCTACATAGGAAAACAAAGAGAAATTTAAAAATCAGGCTGAAAGAACATCTCAGTAATGTCAAGAAAGGGGAAGTAGAAAAATCTGCAGTAACAACCCATGCTTGGTCAGAAAAATATCTTATCAAAAGAAAGGCTAAATTATTAAAACAAAAGAACTCATGGTTTGGGAAAAAATCTACATTCAAAAAACAAAAGGGGCACGACATAGCGTAGTGGTTAAGGCACTGCGCTACAAGCCGGAAGGTCAAGGGTTCAAGTCCCGTTGGGGTCAGGATTTTTAAACTGACCCAAACCTTCTGGCGGCACTATGGCCCTGGGGTCGACTCAGTTCTAACGGAAATGAGTACCAGATGCCTGTTCTGGGGGTAAAGGCGGCCGTCATGCAGGGCTGACAACCCGGCTGACATAAAGTGCCGATTGTCTAGAAAAAGTAGGAGCTTTAACCTCCTTCTACCCCAAGGGCCTCCTGAGGCCTGTTGTTGGATCACTTTACTTTACTTTACTCAAAAAACAAAAAGGAGAAATTAATGAACTTTGAAATTCCTGGGGAAAATTATTTGATTCTGAGGTTCTTGAGTCCATCATCAGAGGGAACAGGAGACAACTCTTCAAGTTGTGAAAATACTGAATAAGGTCCTGAAATCAGTCTAAGGGTCGTATCTATGAACGCATTAGACCGTAAAAGTCGTTCTCTGCTGAGAAAGTTGCATCCAAAGATGTTTTTGTGTACTCAAAAATCTGTTCAAGCGATAATAATTGTTGAAATTCCTAAGCTACCTGGCGAGGTGACTTTGCAGAGAACGAATTGTGAGTAACCCAATGGGAACTGATGTACTTTGAAACCTTGCTGCTTTATCCAAGATGTCAGACCTTGAAGACTTCGATCATGTTTTCGGTATACGCGGAGAAGAGGAATTTGATAGAGTCTACCAAAGAATTCAACTGGAAGAACAGGAGAATCGGCATAATATTGCGCGATGCAGACATCATATACGGTATTATTTGCGGGACGCAAGCGTAAATGCGTTCCTCTAGCAGACGAAAATAATGGAAGTGGTTTTATCACTGAGAATTCTGGGTAATTTCTTGCCAATATTATGATAAAAACTACTTTCATGCATGACCAGTCAGCAACTCGCTAATTCGAACTTTACACGTTCTCATGGAAAACTCAACTCACTAGAGACTAATGTATTTGCATGCGGTCCTAAGAAGAAGAAGAATATAAGTTGAGGTGATTTCAGTTTTATTTAAATGTTACATTACTTACTTGTGAAATTAGATGATTCTAGATGCTTCCTTGCTTCAATTTCATGAAGATATGCATCAACCAGGTCACCAGTCACATTTGGATCATACTTGTTGTAGTGGTCATTAATAGAGCCCTTTGAATCAACACAATATCCAATGATAAAATCAACACTCTACTTAATACAGGTGAATTCCATATAAAAATTTCACATAACACATGAAAATTAAAGTTTTTTCCTGCTTCCCGAAGTGGTGTATGGAATGTTAAACAAGATTTTTAAGTTGCTACATCTCAAAATATTATAGAATATAAACAAAATCATGTGTAACTAAGAATTTTTATTTATTTTAATTAAAACTCTTCCACCACACAGAAGTGTTACGTCAGTTACCTTCATTTTGTATAGTTTGTGACTAAAGTTAATTACAACATGAATGTTCAAAGCAAATTTTTGAAGAAGTGACTGAATTCAAATATCTATGAACAATGTTAATATTATTCGTTTTTTAAACATCTTAATGATGGACAAATTATATTTGAAAAGAAAAATATACGCCTAGACTGGGGTTTGAACCCAGGACCTTTGACTCTCTATGTCAATGCTCTTCCATCTGAGCTACCTAGGCCTCCAATCTAAATGTGTATTTTTCTCTTATACATAGTTAATTTCCTAACCCCAAATGCTACGAGCCGTTGCTACGATTTAGCCGCCATTTGCAAGTAAATAATTCGTAAGTTAAATCTGCTAGTGTCACCTATCAGAGCTCTGCCAAATTATATCAACCATTTCCAGTGGGTTGGATGCACTACGCCTAGCCATGTGTTACTGGTGTCATTTCATGCAGTTTGTTTTCCTCAGTATTGAGATAGCAAAGTTTTATTCATTTCACTTAGTTTAATTGTTTATAGTATATAGTTTTTATGTTATATTTTATTGTGACTTTGTCACCTGACAAATAATGTGAATGTAAATAGTGAATTTATTCCACGTTTTGTCATGAGTGACTCATATAGAAGCTCGCTAGCAATGAGCTTCCAAGAATCATCTCATGTTGGTAGTTCTGCTGCGAACGTTCAAACAGAGTTGGAACAGCATCATGAACTTGTAATATGTGAGTGTGCTATCGAAAAACTTTTACAACACCCATTTAATTCACTTTTATTTCAAGCAAAATAAAATTAATAGAAAATTGTAGATTTACACAGCCTCTCTCTCAATTAAATGCTCAACGTAAAGGCCGTAAAATTTTCACAGGACATTTTGATCCAAATTCCTATCAAACCATCCCCTGGTTATGTGGTTGCAATAATCTCAAGAAATTATCCTGCTGGCCGTGTCTTATGTTCTCGCCTGAAAAGAATGTTTGAAACAAGATAGGTTTTGTGGATTTAAATATTTTTCATAAAGCCCAAAAAAAAAAAAACAAACTCTCACTTCATGACGTAACAAGCCTGAAGCAGTTGAAACAGTTCGGCAAAACTATAATTGAATTATGTCTAACATATCTTTTTTCTGTATATAATCATGTAATTTTTTGTAAAGTTTTTTTTTCACTTGGCGCACGCCGTAGCATAGTGGTTAAGGCACTGCGTTACAAGCCAAAAGGTCGAGGGTTCAAGTCCCAATGGGGACTGACAGCACTCTGACCCTGGGGTCAACTCAGCCTCTAACAGAAATGAGTACCAGACGCTTGTTCTGGGGGTAAAGACGGCCGTCACGCAGGACTGACAACCCGGCTGACATCAAGTGCCGATTGTCCAGAAAAGTGGGAGCCTTAACCTCCTACTACCCCTAGGGCCTCCTGAGGCCTATAGTGGGATACATTTACCTACTGTGGAGCTTCTTGTAGGAAAACCAGAGGGAAAACACCTCCCAGTAGGTAGACCAAGAATGTAAAGGAAGAATAACATTATATAAGATGCTGGAGGAGAAGAAGATGGGATAGACAAGAATGGAAAGCCCTATGATTTAATTAAATGGCCACGGTATATATTGACCGTGGAAAGGTAGCATAATCATTGGCTATGAAATCTAATTAATAGACTAGGATTAGATACCCTATTATTTATGAATTAAAAGTTTATACTGGAGTAGTAATAGTTATGGACTTGAAACTTATAGAATTTGGCAGGTGTTGGTTCTAAAAGGGAGAGAGAGATCCGTTGAATGTTGTGTGCTTACCATGATAATGTTCTTGAGCTGTGCATTGATACGCAGAATGATATTGTATCCGCTCCACTCAGGTGCTAGGAAGCGCAGCCAGGGGAACTGGTTGAGTAATCCGCCGGACATATCAAATGCCTTGGCCCTCATGCTCATGAGCTGCATGAGCTGCTGGAGGCGAGGGTCGTCCCACGACGAGAAGCGAGAACCAGTGACCAGCACCCACAGCACATTGAGCACACATGGAGTGACGTAACGACCCACTGTGACCTCGCTGCTGCCCGACTTGCCTTCCTTCCCCAGCGTGTCCAGTAGATCCCACACTTCCTTAATGATCATGTCCTCCATCAACTGTTTCCCATATCCCACTTGTTTCAGATGTCTCACCGCAAAACTACGCTGTTCGTGCCACACCTCGCCCTCTGTGAATGTTATACCTGCAACAATGTCACTTCGTATTAATAAGAATTCTTCTTCGTAGAATACCCTTTTGTTCCTGATTAGGACATGGGTGCCCCTTATTGGGAGGTACCTTAAACATGCTGATTTAGTTACACTACTGATTTCAGTGAGTGGTACATTGTCAGTGTTCTGACTCAATGAGACATCTAGTAGGGAACAAAGGTATTACTAGCATGGATTAAATGTCAGTTAAATTTTGTTCAGAGGATTTGTTAAATCATCATGATCATCCGGTATCATGACAGCTGCCGCCGTCTTCTGGAAACCAAATGCCATTCCTCTTTGTCCATCCATTGATCTTCCTCCATTCCTCTGATATTCATAGCTGCTTGTACCCCTTCTATCCAAGTTTTCTTCAGTCTTCCTCTCTTCCATTGGGATCCATTCCATAACAATTTTAGGCAATCTTTGCTCTGGCATTCTTTTGACATGTCCACACCACTGTAATCTTTTCTTTTCTATAATGTCTATGATGTCCGGCTCCTCTTGTACACCCATAATTTCCCTTATTTCTTTATTTTGTATTCTATCCATTCTAGATTTTTCAGCTGATCTTCTTAAAACATCCATTTCTGTACTTAAAATTCTTTTCATTTCCCTGGTAGGAATTTGCCAGACTTCAGCACCATATGTTAAAATGCTCTGAATTATGGTTTGATATATTTGTAATTTTCTATTTTTTGTAATATTTTTGCTCCACCAAACAGAGTTTAAAGCATTTATTGCTTGTTTTGTTTGTGCGATTCTATTTTTAATTTCCACTGTGTTATCGCCTGAATGATCTAATTTTGTTCCTAAATAAGTGCATTCAATACTAGGTTTTAGTTCTTCTCCATTGTTAAAATTTATATTTTCCATTTCTTCTCCTATACACAGGTATTTAGTTTTCTCAATGTTTATATAAAGTCCCCATTTTTCATATTTTTCAGCCATGTGTTCTATGTCATCGTGGTCTTGTGCTATTAATACCTGGTCATCTGCAAAATTTAGTGAATATACATGTGCATTTTGGATAGGTATGCCCATTTTTTGACATTTTTTCCTCCAGTCTCTTAGTACTCTTTCGAGATAAATTTTAAATAGAGTTGGAGATAAACTGCAACCTTGCCTTAAACCTTTTGTAATAGTAAATTCCTTTGTTATATGATTTCCAACTTTTATTTTCGAAATAGATCCTTTGTATAATGCTTTTATAGCTTCTACTAATTTTTTGGTTAAATAATACTAATAATAAACTAACAAAAAATTAACTCATTGACACTATCGAACCCGCAGGTTTATGGCTGCACAGCCATAAGTTCTTTGTATATCCCTAATCTGAGCTAATGTATTCTAATCATTTTCTAAATAATTTACCTTTGTCAAATCAGGTTAATGTTACTCTCCTCATTATACTGGACATTTTCCATCTGATTTTATTACAATAAATTCCAATGCCTCCTTTCATTTTTCTATTTGTGCCACATGTCCTGCCCATCACAATCTACGAGACTTAAGCATTCTTATTACACCTGGTTTCCCATAAAGATCTTGTAGCCCACTATTATGTAGTCTTCTCCAGTCACCTGTCTATTCATCTCTCTTTGGTCCAAACATTTTTTTTAAGAACTTTTTATTTTCAAATATTTGTAATCTTATCCCATCCCTTAAAATAAAATTCCATATTTTGCATGCATATGATTTAACTGAAACAGTAAGCATTTATATATATATATATATAATATATATATATTATTAATCATTCTTTGAGAAAAGTTGGGACGACAAGAATCCCTGTAATCACATTGGAAACCATTCACAGTCTATATCCTGAACCACAATGGGTACATATGTATACAGATGGATCCAGAATGGAAATAGGAGCTGGAGCTGGAATTTACTCAAAACTGTTTAGCTTCTATGTTGCAGTAGGGAAAATTACACACACTTCGATGGAGAAATTCAGGCAATAGAGTTAGCACTAACACAACTCCTCTACAGAATAAATACATTTCGGAGAGCAGTGATTCAACATCAGCTATACAAGCTATAACAACATATAACTCTCCAATCTCCAGAAAAGTGTTGGAAATAAAAAAAGATCATAAGATTATTGACCAAACAAAATAAAATTATCCAGCTCCAATGGATCCCCTCTCATTGCGGGGGACATGGAAATGAAATGGCGGATCTTTTAGCAAAAAAGGGCACTAAATTTTACAGAAAACAAATCAATCCCTGCCCTACCATTCTGCAAAAATTATCATAAGTAATGCCACGAGTGATTTCCAAATTATCGATAAATTCACGACTCACGAAGTGAGGAGTGAATTTATCTAGAGAATTTGGAAATCAAGAGTGGCATTTGTTAGGACTATTTAACGAATAAAATTAAGCTGTTTACTTACAAATCATTATTTAACTATAGTTATTTTACAATATTTATATAATTTAATGTAAACGGCGATGTTTGAAAACAAATGAGAAACGATAGGTGCGCTTCATCTGCTTCCTTTGTTTATCACTGCAATCTGATCATATTATTTATTGCCAAAGGAACGCAATATTGTAAGAATGCTCTCTAGTGGAGAAAAAAATGAAACAGATCAAACTGTATATTAATACATTTCTGATGTCGTATGATGTAAATATGACAATTATATTTTTCTGAATTATTACCTGGGGAAAAAAAATACATTTAAGAAAGTGCAAACAGTGGTTTCTTTTTTTAGTGGTATAATCAATTGCTACAAATGTTTTTATATATGTGTTGACATTCATGCACTATATATACAATATGGTAGCCGTATTTCTCACAGGCTCAGTCACTGCAAAATAATGGCCAGACCTGTTCAGAATATTAAAAAGGAGGAGCTTTGTTTAATATGGTAATTATAACACTGATAAATATTTCGTGAAACATGACTCTGATTGGTTGTAAAACAGAAATCATTGAAACGTGATTGGTCATTGACTCCCATTTGGGGCATGAGTTAAATAGTCATTAAAAGAAACTTCCAGAAAGAACTGATGGAGCACTTCAAATCACAAAGTAATGAGAAACCATGGGCAGCTATAAACTTAATACCTGAACAACCAAGACATAAAGCAGTAGCAACATTCAGACTGTTAACACCTGGCAGCACACCTCCATAAAATTGGAATCTTCAACTCTCCAAATTGTATCCTGTGCCAAGACAATAACACTACCATGAACAAAGATCATCTTGCTAACTGTGAGGCTCTGAAGATGTCACCTACAAGAACTCTGGCAGGACTCTATTGGGAAGCAAGAAAGCAAATGGAACACATCCAAGCTAATGGGTTACTACTACTACTAGAATCCCTGTAATGCATAAAAACTTGTGTTTCAAGAATTGAGTCTATGTTAATTTCTTTGTGCATCTCATTCCTCTTTGTAATTATTTCTCCCAAGTATTTGAACTCAGCCACTTATTCAAAATTTTCCTCATTTGTCATTAACTGTTCAAATGTATTTCTATGTGTGGCCATTTATGTTTAGTTTTATTGATACAATGCTCATTTCCAGTCCCAAACCATTGAGTTTTAGGCCTTCTTCTTCCTCAAAAGAATTGGTGGCTCTAATACAAAATTGAATTGTAGTGATTTAGTGCATCTCCTTCTTTTAACCAACATTCCTAAAAGTTAGTCAGTGAGCTCCTGCAAACATTTAGGTCTTAGCTTACCTCTACGAGCTCCCATTGATCGTAGTTTGATGAAGAAGTTGTAAGGTCTGCCCTCGTACTCCTCCCTGGTGTGAACCTGTTGCACTGCGTCATACGTCGTAACGATGATGGTGCGCTCGCTGCCAAGTTTAAGTCCTATCACCGGTGATTTGTACTGTCGTGTCATTTCAGCCACAGCCAGGTGCATGTAGCATTTCTCCTTGCACATGCGCTTCAGGTAGGAAGAACTGCCTATTATGGGAAGCCATGGTGGTCCTGAAAACATTCAAAATTATACATCAGTCTTCTATGAAAACCTATTTTCCTCAGACTATGTTAATGGCCGTGCGGATATAAGCTTTCCATACATCCCAATCCTGAGGTAATGTTTTCCAAACATCCCTTGTGTAATCTATCTACATCTTTGGGTTTTTACAGCTGCTGCCGTCTTCCCGTGCCAACTTCCAAAGCCTACGATATTGGGCATCTTCAATGCTTCTTCATGTCCTATGATGTAAATATGACAATTATATGTTTCTGGAAAGTTATTACCTGGGAAAAATACATTTAAGAAAGTGCAAACAGTGTTTTCTTTTTTTGGTGGTATAATAAATTGCTACAAATGTTTTTATATTTACTCCCGCATGCGGTATGTGTTGATATTCATGCACTATATATACAATCTGGTAGCCATATTTCTTAAAGAGTTAGTCACTGCAAAATAATGCTATGACCTATTCAGAATGTTAAAAAGGGGGTGCTTTCTTTATTATGATAAACTTTAGTTGGTAAATTCTAGGCGAAACACGGCTGTGATTGGTTGTAAATAAAAAATCATTGAAATGTGATTGGTCGTTGACTCCCATTTGGGACATGAGTTAAATATTCCGATATGAATATAGTGTGACGTGTTTTATTTTTACGTTTCACGCAAAAATACGCAACTGATTAATTTATCAATACGCGTTTTTTACTTAAACCACTTATTAAAACTTGTTAATTTTGACGACTTGAATACAACGATAAAAAATTGTATTATCTATGGTTTTATAAGTGAAAGTATCTTTTGGTTAGCTTTTATCGTCTCTTTTAATGCTTCTCTAACATGTAAACCTTAATACTTATTTTTCTCTGGTCTAGTAGTGCTGCATCGTTCATCGTTTATAGGTCGCACCTCTACAGGGACCCTTGTTGTCCAAACTTCTCTTGCAGAACATAAAAAAACTTATATTAAAGGATGCGAAACATGGACTCTTATTTACATATGACCAGGGCAAGGCAATTAATGATTTTGCATCTTTTTCTCAAGAAGGTTGAAACATTGCTTGCATATATGAAAATGTACGGCATTAAAAAACGGATTAAATAAAAGCAATTCGTTAGGGGCATTTTTTTTTGCATTTTCTTAACTTTTTTTTAGGGATAGTTCATTTTTTGGCAATTTTTTAGGTAATTTTGGGCATTTTTTTTTACACTTTTCCAGAAGGCTGTGACATTATTTGTATTTGATTTAAGATTTTTATTATAATTCAGTATTTTTCTTTGTCAATACAATTTCTTGGAATTAAGTAGTTGTTTTGCTAACTACTACCCCTATTTTTCAAGGTATGTGCATAATGAACTTGCCCACTTCTAGGAATTTTATTCAATTTCTTAGAGCTTGTGCTAGTTTCTAACCTTATTTATTCTGATTGTTAACTGCAATTCAAAATTGCTGTAAAAGTATCCTGTGTAATTGAAATGGATTTTCTGCAATAAAAGATACTGTAATATGTATTTTTTAAATACTTTTCTTTTAATATTTTGATGTTAAGTTAAATTTTATGTAATTCAGTAATCAAGTGAGTACTTAATCTAATAAAGAATCTTTTTATTCGTAATTCTTAACTTTTTATTCATAATTTTTTTATTTTATTGGTCATTATTTGCATATTTTTTAGGTCATAAATGCATTTTTATTTTGCATATTTTACCAATTTATAGGTCATTAAATGCCTTGCCCTACATATTACCGTACGGACCGAAGCTAAAAAATAAAAAAAAATGCAGTGGTGTACTAACATTCCATGTTCCTAAGAATGTATCCCTGTGTTCGAGCCTTTGCCATGGATTCCCTGAAGTAGTCCCCGACCAGAGAATCGAATGGGGGACTATTTTACCTCCGGATTTGCTAGTCTCCCATCGGGCGCCTCCCCAGGTGGCGGATAGGGGTACGCTCACCTGATACGGCGGGTACTGGGGAAATAAAATACCCAGGGTGGACCAAAACTAGCGCTGCTGCCTTGCAGTAAGATACTGGACTATCAAAGGCTAGAGGAAGAAAACCTTGAACAAAAATTACCCGTCCCCCATGCCTCTGAAAAACACTCTAGGATGATTAACATCATATACATTATAGAAAAGAAAATATTACAGTGGTATGGCCATGTCAAAAGAATGTCAGAGCAAAGATTGCCTAAAATTGTTAAGGAATGGATCCCAATAGAAAGGAGGAAGAGAGGAAGACCGAAGTAAACTTGGATAGAAGGGGTACAAGCAGCTATGAATATCAGAGGATTAGAGCAAGATCAATGGATGGACAGAGAGGAATGGCGTTTGGTTTCCGGAACACGGCGGCAGTTACCATGATACCGGATGATGATGATGAAAATTTTACCCCAGTGGAACCCATGTCCGCGTTTCTGGACAGTTATATTTTTACGGTGAAAGATCGTCACTCTTTCGACCAAGGTACTTTTTTCGTCTGGCTTTTCACCTTCGACCAGACCGGCATGGGTAACCCTATCGGCAGCAATGCTACCGCCGGCATAGCTCTCGGGATCATTTAAGCACGCAAGCCACTCCACCACGACAAGGTAATGATACCATGGAATTCTTAGGATTTTTTTGGACCAAAGAGAGATGAACAGACGGGTGAATGGAGAAGACTACATAACAGTGAACTATATAGGAAACCAGATGAAATAAGAACAGTTAAATATCGTAGACTGCGATGGGCAGGGCATGTGGCACGAATGGGGGATGAAAGACGTGCATGGAAGCTTCTTGTAGGAAAACAGAGGGGAAACGCCCAGTTGGTAGACCAAGAATGAGGTGGGAGAATAACATTAATCATGATTTGAGGGAAGTAGATTATACAGAAAATGATTGGAAAACATTAGCTCATGATAGGGATGCATGAAGAGCTTATGTCCGCGCGGCCATGAACCTATGGGTTTGATAGTGCCAGTGAGTTAGTGGTGCACTAAAAAAGTAGCTTTTTGGACGCTTACCGGTAAATGACGCGCTGCCTAAACCATGACAAATATACCAATTTAATGTACAAAGAATTGAAAATCTCAAAAAAATTCTACAAAAAAGGTCCGCGACAGCATATGTCTATCTTTTACGGATAAATCACAATAACAATTTTTATCTTTAAGCTCATTGATGCCAAGAAGATCGGAATAAGTAGTTAGGCCAGGTAACCATCACGGGATATTTAAAAATAATTACGATATAAATGTATAATTATTTTTCTTTTTTAGACGCTTTATAATAGCTTGACCTGTATCTATCTATCTATCTATCTATCTACCTATCTAATCTATCTATGTAACTGAATCTTTTAACGCTATTTTCACCCACTTAAAATCATTGGATCGACTTGAAACTTTGTATACTTGTAAAAGACCCGTGACAATACAATAATTTCATATTTTGTTTCTTAAATCATGGCCAGAATCATCAGAAAAAAAAAGTGTCTTTGTATCTATGTAACGGAATTTTTGAACACGATTTTCACCCACTTTAGAAACATTGGAACGACGTGAAACGTTGTATACTTGTAAAGGACCCGTGACAATACAATATTTTCACATTTGTTTCTAAAATCCTGGCCAGAATCGTCAGAAAATCAAAAAAAAAGTGTTTTTGTATCAACGTAACGGAATTTTTGAACACGATTTTCACCCACTTAGAAACATTGGATCGACTTGAAACTTTGTATACTTGTAAAGGACCCGTGACAATACAATAATTTCATATTTTGTTTCTAAAATCCTGGCCAGAATCATCAGAAAATCAAAAAAATGAAAACTGGTATAATAGGTTGCGGACTTTGTCGACTTTTTAGTCAATCGTTGTAAGAGCTCAGTTGGTAGAGCGGTGAACTGTAAACTCTAGTGGTATATAATTTCAGTAATCCATAGGTCGCTGGTTCAAATCCGGCTGGAAGGTTTTTTTTAGAAGAGTATTACTTTTAGCTCATACTACAATAGTATCGAATTTAAAGATATTTACATTTTTATCTTATTCTGTAAAATATTAAAACTAAAAAATAAAAAATAAATAATAGTTTTAAAAAACTAAAACAACACGCTTTATTAGAAAACCTAACTAAAAAAATGAAAAATAATTTTAATTTCCAACATGCTTGGGATAAATAATTTTACCATCAAAAGCGTGGGGTGCTTTTTATGATTTTTACATTTTCTTCTTAGAGACTTTACTTTTACCAATATCTGTTTATTACCAAATATATTAATTTATAAAGAGCACCCCACGCTTTTGATGGTAAAATTATTTATCCAAAGCATGTTGGAAATTAAAATTATTTTTCATTTTTTTAGTTCGGTTTTCTAATAAAGCGTGTTGTTTTAGTTTTTTAAAACTATTGTTTATTTATTTATTTATTTATTCAACTAAACGTGAAAACACATTTAATTTAATTAGGCATGAAGGGTATTAGGTAGTAAGTAATAAGATATACACTAACCTGGCGGGAAATTCTTGGGTCTTGTAGATTTCCTAAGAATGTTGAAGATAGTCAACAAGAGAGCTGTTATGACGAGGAGCACCGACAGCATCTTACTGGAAACTATTAAAATTTTTCTGCTCTCCTTTCATAAAAAAGGGGGTGACAAATAGCCTTGCCATGCGCATGTGTTGTGATATTAAGGTCACGTCTTAACCTATAACATTGCTGACAATTTTTTCAGGCACAACTTAATCAGTTTTCCGCATCGACGATATGACAGTTATAAGATTCTAATAATAAAGTCACCCTTGAAACATAAGAATATATTTTATTTGTCATATTCACTGGCACTATCGAACCCGTAGGTTCATGGCCGCAAGCACTTCGGAATCCATACATCCGTATCCAAAGCTAATGTTTTCCAGTCATCCCCTGTTTAATCTACTTTGCTCAAATCATGGTTAATGCTATTCTCCCGCCTCATTCTTGGTCTATCTACTGGGCGTTTTCCCTCTGGTTTTGCTACGAGTTTCCATGCCCCTTTTTTCATTCCCCATTCGTGCAACATGTCCTGCGCATCGCAGTCTACGAGACTTAACTGTTCTTATTATATCTGGTTTCCCATAAAGATTATGTAGTTCACTGTTATGTAGTCTTCTCCCTTCTATTGTTTCTTCATTTATCTTTGGTCCAAACATTTTGCTAAGAACTTAATTCTCAAATACTCGTATTGTTTTCTCCTCCCTTGAAGTGATACTCCATGTTTCGCATCCATATAATATAACTGGAAGAATAACAGTTTCATATATATTCGCAGTTTATGCTTTTTTGAAAGGAGTTGGGACACCAAGAGTCCCTGCAATACATAATAGCACGCATTTCCAGAATTGAGCCTTTGTTTAATTTCTTTGTGCATCTCATTCCTATTTGTAATTATTGTTCTTAGGCATTTGAATTCAGCCACTTCTTCAAAAATGTCCTTCATTTGTCATTAAGTGTTTATTTCCATTAGCTATATTATGTATTTGTATGTGTGAACATATATTAGTTTTATTGACGTTTACTTCCAGCCCCAATTTTTTAGTGTTACTCAATAGAGTGTGCAAATTGGCACTTAGTATCTCCTCGCTATCAGCTAATAATACATCATCAACATAAACTAACAGCTTATTAGTACCATTCAGTTGCAGGCCTTCTTCATCCTCTAAAGATTTGATGGCATGTTCTAGTACTAAACTGACTAGTAGAGAAGATAGTGCATCTCCTTCCTTTGTCCCATTGTGAACAATAATAATACTGCAACAATTATAGTAATAATAATAATAATAATTATTATTATTATTATTATGGTCACACGTAGAAATACATTATATAATGGAAATGGACAGCTAATGACAAATGAGGGAAATTTTGAGGAGGTGGCTGAATTCAAGTACCTAGGAACAATAATCACAAATAGGAATGAGATGCACAGAGAAATGAAACATAGACTCAATTCTGGAAATGCATGTTATTATGCATTGCAGAGACTCTTGATGTCCCAACTCCTTTCAAAAAACGTTAAGCTGAAAATATATAAAACTATTATTCTACCAGTTATATTATATGGGTGCGAAACATGGACTCTTACTTTAAGGGAGGAAAGGAGATTACGAGTATTTGAGAATAAAGTTCTTAGGAAAATTTTTGGACCAAAGAGAGATGAACAGACAGGTGAATGGAGAAGACTACATAACAATGAACTACATGGTCTTTATAGGAAGCCAGATATAATAAGAACAGTTAAGTCTCGTAGACTGCGATGGGCAGGACATGTTGCGCGTATGGGGAATGAAAGACGTGCATGGAAGCTTCTTGTAGGAAAGCCAGAGGGAAAACGCCCAGTTGGTAGACCAAGAATGAGGTGGGAGAACAACATTAACTATGATTTAAGGGAAGTAGATTATACAGGGAATGATTGGAAAGCATTAGCTCAGGATAGGGATGTATGGAGAGCTTATGTCCGCGCGGTCATGAACCTTCGGGTTCGTTAGTGCCAGTGAGTAAGTAAGTAAGTAAGTAAGTATTATTATTATTAAATGACATTGCAGAGAAAGTTGGACTGCAGATTTCTTTTGAAAAAACGGAATAAATTTCATGCAATAAACAAGCACCAAAATAGCTGGAAACCAAATATGGAAAAATTAAACGAGTTTCACAATTTAAATATCTTGGTGAAGTAATTCAGGAAAATGGAATTGAAACTAAAGTCAATAAAAGTAGATGCCAAAAAATGGAAACAGCATTTCGGCTTACTCACAACACTTATAATAAAAAAATGCATATCTTTACATACAAAATTACGACACTATATCACTGTAATTAAACCAGAGTGTCTCTAAGGAGCAGAAACATTAATTTTGAACAGAAAAAAAATATCGAAAATAAAAAGAATGCAAAATTATAAGAAAAGTTTTAGGTCCACAAGTCATAGGTGAAGCATTTAGACTCAGAAGTAAAAAGGAAATAAAAATATATACAGACATTCATAGTGATATTAGAAAACGAAGGTTAAAATTTTATGGCCATATTAAACGAATGAACTCAAATAGGCTTACAAAACAGATAATGGAATTCTACGAAAACAGAAGTAAAGCTCCAGTGGATACTATGAAGTGGATTGATGAAGTCAAAAAGGACTTAAAATTGGCAGGAATTACTAAAGAAGATATCCCAAACAGAGATATATTTAGAATTAAGGTGAATAAGTGGCAAGTTGACCAAGAGGACAAACCGAAGAAAAAAACTGGAACAACTTGGACAGATGAGAGAAAACAAGCTCATAGCAAAAGAATGAAAGGAAGTTGGGCTCAAAGGAAACTCCTCTAAGTACTTTGCGTAGTCCTACATGGGCTCATCCGCAATAAAAAAATAAATAATTAGATAATGTTAAAAGATTGCGGGCTATGTGGCCATGGTCTATTAGGTGATGTTCCCTTGTCGTTGACTCGACTGTGACAAGAGAACACCAACCAAAAAGCACTAGCGCCACTGAAGATACCCCTCCGCAGTTGAGGGAGAAATGTATGGAGGAAATACCAGTTACAGACCATGGCTACATAGCTCGAAATCTTTTAATATTATCATTACCGGCCATTAAAGCTTGCATTCTACAACATTAACACTGAGCAAAAAAGAGAAACATTTTTTTTTTGTCTCGGAAAGAAAAATATATAATTCTGATAGTATTTTTTCTCCTGAATTCAAATATATCGCGTTTTCTACATCCCGCAAGGTTTCCGAGAGAGACAGGCATTTATAGTTTCAAACACTTTAATATTTTCTACATTCGTAACTACACAATATTCGAATATTCGGATTCACCTAGAAAGTAAGAAATGACGATTTTCTGCTATATTTTGCCTGTGGAGCATCCCTCTTGATAGTCCAACAATAATCGGCCAGCATATTAGGATTCCATTTGCCTTGATATCTCTTTTCCATAGCTGAAATCTCCTGATGAAAGTGTTCCCGTTTTATTTTACAATAGACAAATGGACGAAAAAACATTTATTAAAAAAATAATTATTTAAATTCAAATAAAAAACTGTGGGTGATGGAGAAATACCGAATACATATTTGAAAACACGATAAAAACTGCATTAAGTACAACTATTGGTACTCATGAGACAAAAATAATTTTGACCTGTGTTATTAGATGTTGTTATGAGTTGTGTTTAATATTTAATTGACATGAAATGTAGTGTTGACATTATTAGAAGATAATTGGAGTTAGAAGTGTGAACAGTTTGGAACAGAGGAGTGACAGTAGCAAGGTCCTCTGGCACCACTCCAGTGTCATTAGCATTGCAATAAGGAAATACGATAATTAAACAGAATGCGTAATTTATCATATATGAATGGATATGAACTTCGCCAATAAATAATTACATTATCAGAGATAGTCAATGTTATAATTAAATAGTAGACCCCTCGAGCCTTTGTCATGGATCGCTCGTCCGAATGGGAACTGTTTTATCATAAGTAATGCCACGAGTGATTTCCAAATTATCTATAAATTAACGACTCACGAAGTGAGGAGTGAATTTATCTAGAGAATTTGGAAATCAAGAGTGGATTTGTTAGGACTATTTAACGAATAAAATTAAGCTGTTTACTCACAAATCATTATTTAACTATAGTTATTTTAAAATATTTATATATTTAATGTAAACGGCGATTTTTGAAAACAAATGAGAAACGATAGGTACACTTCATCTGCTTCTTTTGTTTATCACTGCAACCAGATCATACTATTTATTGCCAAAGGAACGCAATATTGTAAGAATGCTCTCTAGTGGAGAAAAAATGAAACACATCAAACTGTATATTAATTCATTTCTGATGTCGTATGATGTAAATATGACAATTATATTTTTCTGGATTGTTACCTGGGGGAAAAAAAATACATTTAAGAAAGTGCAAACAGTGGTTTCTTTTTTTGGTGGTATAATCAATTGCTACAAATGTTTTTATATTAACTCCTGCATGCGGCATGTGTTGACATTCATGCACTATATATATAATCTGGTAGCCGTATTTCTCATAGGCTGAGTCACTGCAAAATAATGGTCAGACCTGTTCAGAATATTAAAAAGGAGGAGCTTTCTTTAATATGGTAAATATAACACTGATAAATATTTCGTGAAATACGACTCTGATTGGTTGTAGAACAGAAATCATTGAAACGTGATTGGTCATTGACTCCTATTTGGGGCATGAGTTAAATAGTCATAAGTAATTTCACTAGTGATTTCCAAATCATCTATAAATTCACGAGTCACGAACCTCGCGTCAGATATTGAGTTTCTCTAATTTAACAGAAGAAATAGAGCAGATTCGGCTAATTTCGCGACACGGATAATTTTGTTATATTTTCTTTCTTTCGTTTGTAATGAAGTTTTACTGGCAAGGAAAGCATATATTTTCCTATCTCGTAAATGGTAGAAAGGTTACTATCTTGCTGTGTTTTCATATTTGTGATAACAACGTTCCTTGAAAGTGTTATCATTCAAGTTAGCAGTTGTTACATTTAATACTTGTCTGTGTTTGTGTAGATGTTCTTCAACACTAAACATGAACGGATGCAATGTGATGTGTGGTTCCAAGGGTTGACTGTTTATAAATGGGATTACAAATGCATTGGATGTAGCGTGGAGAGTGACTCAAAAGTTTGTCATGAATTTACTCTAATACTATCACTAAATTACCCGAGATCTTCAAACCTCCAGGAAAGGCGCTGCTACGCCTAAATAAATGAAAATTAATGTAATTTTATGTTTAGTTGAATAAGCGAAAGGAAAAAATGATTATAAATTAAATTTTTTTAGATGCCCCGTGCTGAATACCCGGCGTTGCCCGGAAATCTACCTATTCCGATCTTCTTGACATAAATGAACGGAAATACGAAAATGAATGTGTTTTATGTTTGGTTAAATAAGTGAAAGGAAAATTGTATATCGTAATTATTTTTAGATACCCCGTGCTGTTTACCCGGCTTTGCCCGAGAATCTACTCATCCCGATCTTCTTGGCATAAATGAGCCGAAAGACGAAAATTAATGTACTTCTTATGATTAGTTGAATAAGTAAAATGAAAAATAATTATAAATGTATATCGTAATTATATCTTTACCTTGTCGTGGTGGAGTGGCTTGCGTGCTTAAATGATCCTGAGAGCTATGCCGGCGGTAGCATTGCTGCCGATAGGGTTACCCATGCCGGACTGGTCAAAGGTGATAAGCCAGACGAAAAAAGTACCTTGGGCGAAAGAGTGACGATCTTTTGGCTTTTTAGCATTATGTTTTTTGTGACGAACAGGGAGCTGGCCTGATGCATCAACCCCCAACCTGGAGGACCAGGTCATTTTTGGTCAAGGTGTTCTTCCTCTAGTCTTTGTCAAACTAATGACGAACTGCAAGGCAGTTAATATATATATATATATATATATTCGTTTCTAATGAAGTTGTGCTAGCAAGAAAAACAAATTACTTTTCTGTCTGGTAGATGGCGGAAAGTCTACTTTCTTTCTGTGTTTTCATATTTGTGATAACAACGTTCCTTGAAAGTGTTATCATACAAGTTAGCAGTTGTTACATTTAATACTTGTCTGTGTTTGTGTAGATGTTCTTCGACACTAAAGATGAACGGATGCAATGTGATGTGTGGTTCCAAGGGTTGACTGTTTATAAATGGGATTACAAATGCATTGGATGTAGCGTGGAGAGTGATTAAAAAGTTTGTCACGAATTTACTCTAATACTATCATGAAATACCCGTGTTCTTCAAATCCCCAGGAAAAATAGATACATAATTTTTGTCATATTGGTAATAAAATTAAATATATATTCGACAACATCATACATTAATCTATCCTTCACTTTAATATTTTCAAGACTCTAACCTGAAACTTTCATAATATTAATAGTGGAAAGCAACGGGAAGCTACCACACCTATAATTCCCTAGTAAAGCTGCAAGCATAGCATGAAAATGTTATGATTGCAGTGAAAGACCTGCCCTCGGGCTGAATTACTATGGATGGATGGAAGGTTAATAGTCTAAAAGCTTAGTATCACGAAATTAGCCGAGTTTGATATATATAGGAAGGCTTACAAATCAATGGTTATTAATAAACTGTTAGTTTATGCTGATGATGTAGTATTGTTGGCCAATAGCGAGGAGATACTAAAGGACAACACGCACACACTATTGAGTAACACTAAGGAATTAGGACTGGAAGTAAATATCAGTAAAACTAAATATATGGTCACATGTAGAAATACATTATATAATGGAAATGGACAGCTAATGACAAATGAGGGAAATTTTGGGGAAGTGGCTGAATTCAAATACCTAGGAACAATAATCACAAATAGGAATGAGATGCACAAAGAAATTAAACATAGGCTCAATTCTGGAAATGCGTGCTATTATGCATTGCAGATACTCTTGATGTCCCAACTGCTTTCAAAAAACGTTAAACTGAAAATATATAAAAACTATTATTCTACCGGTTATATTATATGGGTGCGAAACATGGACTCTTACTTTAAGGGAGGAAAGGAGATTACAAGTATTTGAGAATAAAGTACTTAGGAAAATTTTTGGACCAAAGAGAGATGAACAGACAGGTGAATAGAAGAAGACTACATAACAATGAACTATATGGTATTTATAGGAAGCCAGATATAACAAGAACAGTTAAGTCTCGTAGACTGCGATGGGCAGGGCATGTTGCACGTATGGGGAATGAAAGACGTGCATGGAAGCTTCTTGTAGGAAAGCCAGAGGGAAAACCCCCAGTTGATAGACCAAGAATGAGGTGGGAGAATAACATTAACTATGATTTGAGGGAAGTAGAGTATACAGGGAATGATTGGAAAGCATTAGCTCACGATAGGGATATATGGAGAGCTTATGTCCGCGCGGCCATGAACCTACGGGTTGGATAGTGCCAGTGAGTAAGTAAGTGTATATATATATATACCGCCATGGTCTCGAGGTAGCGTGCTGCCTTGTCACGCAGCGGGTCCGGGTTCGATCTCCGGTCGGGGCAGTTTTCTGGGTGAGGTTTTTCCTCACCTGTAAGACATTTGTCAGGAAAACTTTAAGGCCCAAACGGTCCCCGAAATCATATGGCCATCGCAATCATCATTCATATTCATCTTAGATTAAGCTTAGGATTAAGGACTCTCCTGGCGCACCACTATCATCATCATCATCACCCATCATATCATCGGGGCAACGTAACCCCGCCTTCCAGGCGCCCCTACCTCAGAAGTGGGTTACAAGTACGCCATGCCAGGAGAGAATACCGGGAATGTCGAAAGACAACCTGGGGCATTTGAAATATATATATATATATATATATATATGGGGTTATTGTAGGCCAGGAAATGGTGGGTTTTATTCGTCCTTTTTCGACTTTTTTGGTTTATTTGTCCTTTTATAGCCTTTTTTTTTTTGCAACTTTCTTATTTTTACTACATTTATACAATTTGTATTGATGTATGGATCAGAATGTTGGACGATCACTAAAAGACAAGAACAAAGATTGGAAGTAGCTGAGATGAGATTTTTAAGAAATATAGCAGGATATACTCTGCTGGATAAGAAAAGAAATGAAGATATAAGAAAGGAACTAAATATTTTCAAACTTACAGACCGAATAATTAAATATAGAAACGACTGGAAAGAACATATTGATAGAATGCCAGAAGGAAGATTTCCAAAATTTTTGCTGAATTATAAACCACACGGAAGGAGAAATGTTGGACGCCCACACAGAAGATGGTCTGAACAATTTTAACAATTCTAACTTTCATGAAACAGGAACGAGCCAACAGGCTTAATCCCTAGATGATGATGATGATGATGATGTACAATTCAAGAATCCGCAGAGTCTAGTCTCAATTCCAAGTTCTTTTAAAAACACCATCTAGTTTTAACAATCTAAAGACTTTTCACATTCTAAACACATTTGTTCCGCGGGAAACTATTGAACCCTCACAAAATACCACGTTATTTTTAACCACTGGCTACTGACTGCCTGAACTATTGTATTTCCACTTCAACATTTCTAAGAAGTTGCCACTTTGTGAAAATTACCTGGAGCAGAGGTGAAGATTGCGAGATTCCAAGTTAACTGTTCACGGGAGGAGGGGGAGAGTTTTAGCGCTAGTGTCGCCGATCTACTGAATCTGTAGAAGGGATTAGGAGAAAAATGTACATCCGATCACGTATTGAAATTTTTCAACTTCAAATGTGGGGGGAGAATCCCTAAACACGTGTGAAAGATCTTAACATTGTTGTCAAATTAGTCATTTAAGCACGGAACGCTCAAGCGGTCGGAACATTTAAAATCACAGTATTTGTCGTCTCTCCATTACCAGCCTCACAAGTGGCAACATGTAATGAGAAGGGCAAGGAAGGGACAGCTCATTCCTAGACGTAACCCCAAAAGTAACAGGGTTGTCAAGTTAGTCATTCTGCCACTGACCGCGCAGAACGACGGATCATTAAAATACATAGTATTTGTCAGCTCTCTACCTGCCAATCAAACAACATAATACAAAGGACAGGAACTGGCAACATAGTAAGGAATAGAAAGAGAAAGACAGTTTGTTAGTTAACATATTTTCCGCCTGCACAAAACACCTTTATCCACTCGTTAGCAACTGCAGCACTTTTGTCGCCCTTTTTCCAGTTTTTAGGTATTTTGTAGGATATATTTAGGACTTTTTAAAGGTCTTTTATAAGCATTTATAGGTCCTCATCTTCCGAGCCCTAGTTATGCATTAGAAGGGACTCTTATCGTCCCATCTTCTCTCAAAAATATTAAACTGAAAAATATATAAAACTGTTATTCTCCCAGTTATATTACATGGATGCGAAACGTGGACTCTTACTTTAAAGGAGGAGAAAATATTACGAGTATTTAACAATGAAGTTCTTAGGAACATTTTTGGACCAAAGAGAGACGAACAGACAGGCGAATGGAGAAGACTACATAACAGTGAACTACATGGTCTTTATAGGAAACCAGAAATAATAAGTAATGTAATGTACGGTTAAAAACTATAATATAGTTACCTTGTACGTCCGTCTCCTCAACTTAAGTTCTTTTAAAACTCTGTAGGCCTTTCGGGTCTAGCCCCATCATCAGCAGAATGCATTAGGTTCGTTCTTGTTGAGTGCTCCAACAAGGGTCAACAAGAACGGACCTAATGCATTCTGCTGATGTCCCGAAAGGCCTACAGAGTTTTAAAAGAACTTAAGTTGAGGAGACGGACCTACAAGGTAACTATATTATAGTTTTTAACCGTACATTATATTACTGTGAACTAATACCTCAACGGAAAATCACCATTAATTTTACTAGTATCGAGAAATAATAAGGAAACTTAAGTTTCGTAGACTGCGATGGGCAGGACATGTGGCACGAATGGGTGATGAAAGAGGGGCATGGAAGTTTCTTTGAATGAAAGGTATTTCATACGTCATGACTGTTCCTTTATTCTCAGGTAGAATGCCATTGTATCGCTTGCAATTCCCCGTGCCCCCCTTCGTCCCGTGCTTTCATTCTCTTCGTCTGTGGACTATAGAAAAACCGGAGGAAAACGCCAAGTTGGTAGACCAAGAATGAGGTGGAAGAATAACATTGACAAATATTTGAAGGGAAGTATATTATACAGGAGAGATTGAAGAACATGACTGAGGTTACTTCAAGATAGGGATGTACGGAGAGTTTATGTCCGCGCGGGCCATGAACCTATGGGTTCTATAGTGCCAGTCAGTTTAGTTATTATATTTATTGACCTTTTCTCGTCGCTTCTTACGTTCACTTGTGAAAGATATCGCATATGCATTGCCTTCTTGACTACAATGTGTACGCACCTCAAAAGTGTGATTCATGGCCTACCCTACCGGCTGGTAAAACCCCTCGGGCCACATAAGGGATGCTAAATATTATACTTACTTACTCACTGGCACTATCGAACCCGTAGGTTCATGGCCGCACGGACATAAGCTCTCCATATATCCCTATCCTGAGCTAATGCTTTCCAATCATTCCCTGTATAATCTACTTCCCTTAAATCATAGTTAATGTTGTTCTCCCACCTCATTCTTGGTCTACCAACTGGGCGTTTTCCTTCTGGCTTTCCTACAAGAAGTTTCCATGCACGTCTTTCATTCCCCATACGCGCAACATGTCCTGCCCATCGCAGTCTACGAGACTTAACTGTTCTTATTATATCTGGCTTCCTATAAAGACCGTGTAGTTCATTGTTAAGTAGTCCTTCTCCATTCACCTGTCTGTTCATCTCTCTTTGGTCCAAAAATTTTCCTAAGAACTCTATTCTCAAATACTCGTGCTAAATATTATAAATATATGAAAATGCTTGTAACTTACCGGGAGGGAAGTTTAAAGGTTTCCTACATCTTAACAGAAAAGAAGAAGTCGCTACCAACGTAACGAATACTATTAAAATGGCAAATAGCATAGTACATTCCACGTATTTTGGTTGTTTGTCGTTAACTGGAAGGAGCACACCAACAATCCACTGAAAAGGTAACCGGCGAAAATGAAGATTTTGTTGCCTAGATGCTAGAGACACACAAGCGTTGGTAGTAAAAACTAACCGATTACAGCTTGCTGCATTATCATCAAATCATTAGTGCCACCTATCGGGATAACCTACGAGTTCTGTCGTTATTTTTTTGCCGTTTCCAATATCAGTAACCCACCGATTTGTACGTATATCGCTGACTCTCTGGCAATATCGAACCCGGAGGTTCATGTCCACGCGGTCATAATCTATCCAAATATCCCTATCCTGAGCTAATATTTTTCAATCAGCTTCTATATAATTTACCTCCCTCAAGTCATGGTTAATGCTATTCTAGGCTATCTACTGGGAGCTTTCTATCTGGTTTTACTGTAAGAAGTTATTTCATTTCCAGTTCGTTCCACATGTTCTGCCTATCGCAATCTCATCATCCATGCAAATATTAGGCCAAGTGGCCTTTTACGGTCTCAAAGAGGAATTTTCCATCCAGCGCTTTTTTGGACGTCCCCCAGCGATCTTTTGCCTTGGGGGCAGTAGCGAAGTATGGCTTTTAGAATTCTGTGAGATGGCATTCGTCAAAGATGGGCTTTTCAGTTGTTCTGGTAGTTTTGTGTATGGTGAAGAATGGGTTCTACATCCAACTCTTATAGCACACTCACACTCACTGGCACTATCGAACCCGTAGGTTCATGGCCGCACGGACATAAGCTCTCCATACATTCCTATCCTGAGCTAATGCTTTCCAATCATTCCCTGTATAATCTACTTCCCTCAAATCATAGTTAATGTTATTCTCCCACCTCATTCCTGGTCTACCAACTGGGCATTTTCCCTCTGGCTTTCCTACAAGAAGCTTCCATGCAAGTCTTTCATTCCCCATACGTGCAACATGTCCTGCCCATCGCAGTCTACGAGACTTAACTGTTATTATATCTGGCTTCCTATAAAGACCATGCAGTTCATTGTTATGTAGTCTTCTCCATTCACCTGTCTGGTCATCTCTCTTTGATACAAAATTTTTCCTAAGAAATTTAATCTCAAGTGTCCGTAATCTTTCTCCTCCCCTAAAGTAAGAGGCCATGTTTCGTAGCAATATAACTGGGAGTATAATAGTTTTATATATTTTTTTGAGAGAAGTTGGAATGACAAGAGTCCCTGAAATGCATAATAGCAAGCAATTCAATAATTGAGCTTATGTTAAATTATTTTGTGCACCTCATTCCTGTTTGTAATTATTTTTTCTAGGTATTTGAATTCAATCACTTCCTCAAAATTTCCCTCTATAGACTTTAGTTGTCCATTTACATTAGGCTGTGTAATGTATTTCTATGTGTGAACATATATTTAGTTTCATTGATGTTTATTTCCAGCCCAAATTTCTTAATGTTTCTCAATAGTGAGTGCGTGTTGGCCTTTAGTATGTCCTCGCTATCGCCTAATAATATTCCATCATCAGCATAAACTAACAGCTTATTAATAACATTGGATTGTAGGCCTTGTTCATCCTCTAAATATTTGATGGCATGCTCTAGTACAAATTTAAATACTAGAGTACATTGCTTCAACTCATTGTGGAGTTCAAAAATATCTCAAAACTATTTGTCTAGACGCAACCTACTCTTTGTGCCATCTGTACACCGTGATTCAAAATTGACTTCACAACTTTACAAGCTTATAGAAATTTATTTAGAAGACTTATGCTACGGTTTATTATACAGCGTGTCGCGCCCGACGTGACGCGAATTCGCGTTTCGCTCGGCGTGATGCTGGTTCCACATGGAGCGCATACGCTACAGCGCATATGTTTATGGAATTGTCGCCAGATGGCACCGCATATATGGAAAATCAAAATGACCAACGTTCATAATAAATTTCCAAATGTGTTTACAAAAACTAATGTATACAAACCTGTCCCTGCATAACCTAATAAAATAAATTACTTACATACTATTTAGTAAACTGTAAACTAATCTGATATACACTAAACTGACCCATCGGAATCTAACAAAATGAAGTGATTGAATATTTATTTCTTAAAATATGGTTTGGAATTAAATGCAAATGTTGGTAATTCACACATATGTCCTGCCATCTGGTGGATTTAATTTTATGAGCGTTCACGTATGCCAACTTCAATTCTAATAAAGAACTTTGAAAATAAATTGAGAGGAAAAGTCATAATTTGTGTACATTGATAAACATATTAAAATTCTTCATAAAAAAAATCAAGTGTCGTTGCAAAACGATTAAAATAGTTCGAAATATTAGTCATATGGTTGATGAATATACCAAATTTTAGAATACTTCAGATTTTTCGCCTGAGCAGTTTTATCAGGTTTTGAATTTAATAGAAGACGAAATTTATGCACATCCATAATATCCCCGATATACAATATTTACAGCTTTTATTTATCTCTTGACCTCTCTTGACTAAGTTCAAGCCACAATAACTTTTTTCTGTACATCTCTGTACTCCTTCATGCTCATATTGTAAAAAACATGTATAGATCTCGATGATTTGCAACAAAACTGTCTAACTTTCGTCGTTAAAATTGGAAAGTTATAAAACAAGTACTGTATTTTCCGACATTTTGTTAACAAATCTTAGTTTTGTTTTTTAGCAATTACACCAATGAGTATGGGTAATATCTTCTATATTCTTTGTTTGCGCTGGCAAATTGCGTCCTGGATTCAAGAGATTCCAAAACACGACGCGACATGTCAGCGCAAATTTTTTGGCGCCAGCAATTTGCGTTGTAGATAAACCACATCCATTTGAATATATGGGGAGCAATTTTTGCGCCGTCGCGTTGCGTCGTAGATAAACCACAGCATTACAGAATTGGTTTTAATGTCATAAGATAGCACAACTCATCAAGTTTTCACCGACATAGTTTTATAGTACCTAGTTCTCTCACCGCGTGCGCTAACGTAGTTCATATCAAAATGGCTGCTTTCACAGGTGCCGAGCGGCTCGTTGTGTGTTTTTGTTCGAAGAAACTAAATCTGCGACAATTGTTCAGCGTAGATTTCGTACCCAGTATGGTAAGGATCCTCCTAGCAGGCCAACAATTTATTCTTGGCACCAAACATTTGTTAGGATTGGTCGTGGGGGACCAACAACATGGCCACCTCGGTCTCCTGATTTAAACGCCACTGGACTTTTTCTTATGGGGGTTCCTTAAAGATAAAGTGTACGTTCCGCCGCCCTACCTGCCAATCTTACTGAGCTCCGAAACCGAATCACCGCCGCAGCTGCGTTACTGAAGCCGGATATGCTGCAACGTGTGTGGGAGGAGATTGATTTCAGATTGGATGTTTGCTGCATGACCAACGGAAGCCACATTGAACCACGTTGACTGAATAGGTGAAAACTTGATGAGTTGTGCTATGATATGACAATTAAACCAATTCTGTAGGTCTTCTAAATAAATTTCTATAAGCTTGTAAAATTGTAAAGTCAATTTTGAATCACGCTGTATAGTACAGTAATAAGACCGATTGTAACTTATGTGGGTACCGAAGAGTCTGATAAACAAAAACTATTAATTAATTAAATAAAAATAAAACGTAGTTTTATTTGATTTTCATATTTATTATATAATTCAGTGACAGCTGTTTCGGTACACTGTACCTTCTTCAGACATGTTAACAAATTATGAATTGTGTTCCAACTGATCTAAGCAACAATACAACCATATTTACTCGTATTTAAATTTTTAATTTAACAAAGGGGATTCAATTCAAATCAAGTTGAGAATTTAACAGTTTTTTACTACCTTTAAATTATTAATTTCTACAGCCTCCAAAAGATCCAACTTCTTACCCTTATCACAAATATGTAACATTTCAAAAATTTGGATCGAAACAATGATTAAATTGGAATAGGTGGTTAGCATATTTTGTATTTTCTAAATTTTTGTTATATGCTCTCATGTGTTCCTTTATCCGAGAGATAAAAGGTCTACCAGTTTATCCTATATATACATTGTCACATGTGCCACACTTCAATATGTATACACCTGATAATTTTTCTATAATAAATGTGGATTTTCATCAAGTAAACACCAACTCAATTGACTAATAAAAACTATTAATCTTTGGAAGGAAGATCTTACGGAGAATTTTTGGACCAATTAGAGAAAGCGATGGCACATGGCGTATACAATGAACTCTGAATTAAATAATCTAATACGAAATAAAAATGTAATAAACCACATTAAAGCTCAAAGACTGCGCTGGTTTGGACATATAAATAGAATGCAGGAAGACAAGCTTGTAAGAAGAATATACAAATGGAAACCAATATGCAGCAGAATAGCTGGACGCCGAAAAAACAGATGGCAGGATTATGTTATAAAAGATATATTGGAGATGAAAATTGGAAATAGGCCAGTCTGTATCCAGGATAGATCTACGAGTAGATGGAGGAAAATTGTTGAGGAGGCCAAAACTTCAATGAGGTTGTAGTAGCATACTAAAGAAGAAGAAGAAGCAGGATACTGTATAACTTCTCCCTGTTAATTTAATCGTATGCCTTTTTTGAAGTCTATAACTATATAATTACTACTTCAATTTCATTTCTCTCATTTGTCATTAAATGTTTTTTTCTATTATGCAGAGTGTTTCAGAATAAGTATTACAGGTTTCTAGGGGCTGTAGAGGGGTCTTAGTGTGTATAAATTTTGATAAGGAACCCATGTCCGGAAACATACCATTTACTTACTTACTCACTGGCACTATCGAACCCGTAGGTTCATGGCCGCGCGGACATAAGCTCTCCATACATCCCTATCCTGAGCTAATGCTTTCCAATCATTACCTGTATAATCTACTTCCCTCAAATCATAGTTAATGTTGTTCTCCCACCTCATTCTTGGTCTACCAACTGGGCGTTTTCCTTCTGGCTTTCCTACAAGAAGTTTCCATGCACGTCTTTCATTCCCCATACGCGCAACATGTCCTGCCCATCCCAGTCTACGAGACTTAACTGTTCTTATTATATCTGCTTCCTATAAAGACCATGTAGTTCATTGTTATTGTAGTATTCTCCATTCACCTGTCTGTTTATCTCTTTTTGGTCCAAAAATTTTCCTAAGAACTTTATTCTCAAATACTTGTAATCTCCTTTCCTCCCTTAAAGTAAGAGTCCATGTTTCGTACCCATATAATATAACTGGTAGAATAATAGTTTTATATATTTTCAGCTTAACGTTTTTTGAAAGGAGTTGGGACATCAAAAGTCTCTGCAATGCATAATAGCACGCATTTCCAGAATTGAGCCTATGTTTAATTTCTATACCATTACGATGTAAAATAGGTTTCAAGATCGAAACACAATATCGCGTGTGTTGTGTTTCAGAATAAGTAGGCCTATTACAGACGTCTACAAGTGTGCTTCCACGTGGCGACCCCGTTGTTCGTTGCACAAAGTGTACCTGCGACGCATGTTTTCATACACACGCCCCACGAGACCTGGTGTGTGCTCAATAATTTCTGCTGCCGCCAGAATTTGTGCAAATGAAAATATACAATACAGTTATTGTCCCAGTTATATTATATGGATGCAAACATGGACTCTTACTTTAAGGGAAGAAAGGAGATTATGAGTATTTGAGAATAAGTTCTTGGAAAATTTTTGGGTCAAAAAGAGATGAAAAAACAGGCGAATGGAGACAACTACGTAATAGTGAACTACATGGTCTTTATAGGAAGCCAGATATAATAAGAACAGTTAAGTCTCGTAGACTGCGATGGGCAGGACATGTGGAACATATGGGGATGAAAGACGTGCATGGAATTTCTGGTGGGAAAACGCCCAGTTGGTAGACCAAGAATGAGGTGGGAGAATAACATTATCCATAATTTGAGGGAAGTAGATTATAATACATGGGATGATTGGAAAACATTACCTCAGGATGGGGATGTATGGAGAGCTTATGTCCGTGCGGCCATGAACCTATGGGTTCGATAGAGCCAGAATTCGTGCAAGAAGATCTTCCTCCGACTCGACAGGTGTAGTTCAACCCCTAGAAGTCTCTAATACTTATTTTTTAACAGAACACTTATGATATCAGCCCACTGTGTTTATTCGATCTTCAAACTTATTTTACATCGAAATGGTACGTTTCCGGACATGGGTTCCTTATCAAAATGTTATGTACTAAGCCCCCTCTACAACATCTCGGAGTCTGTAATACTTATTCTGAAACACTCTGTGTAATGTATTTTTTATTGTGGACGTATATTTGGTTTGTACCACCGCTGTGGTCTTGAGGTAGCGTGCTGCCTTGTCACGGAGCGGGCCCAGGTTCGATCCCCGGTCGGGGCAGTTTTTCTGGGTGAGGTTTTTATCGGGGTTTTTCCTCACCTGTAAGACAAATGTCAGGAAAACTTTAAGACCCAAACGGTCCCCGAAATCATATGGCCATCATCATCATCATCCTTCACCGGTGTGGAAAGCAACGGGAAGCTACCACACCAACAATTCCCTAGTAAAATTACAGATTATCACCGATCCTATCCAGTAGACACCGAAAATAAGCAGTAACCTAAAAATAAATAAATATATACAGTAAAACTTGTATAATGCGGAATCACGTGGGACTATAAATTTTCAAAAAATGAAGCCATTGAGGTTGTTCACAAGAAAATTTATTTCAGAAATTACAGATTATCACCGATCCTATCCAGTAGACACCGAAAATAAGCAGTAAGCTAAAAAGAAATAAATATATACAGTAAAACTTGTATAATGCGGAATCACGTGGGACCAAGAATTTTCAAAAAAATCAAGCCATTGAGGTTGTTCACATGAAAATTTATTAAAAAAATTACAGATTATCACCGATCCTATCCAGTAGACACCATACATCAGTAGTAACCTAAATAGAAATAAGTATATACAGTAAAACTTGTATAATGCGGAATCACGTGGGACCAAGAATTTTCAAAAAAATGAAGCCATTGAGGTTGTTCACAAGAAAATTTATTACAAAAATTACAGATTATCACCGATCCTATCCAGTAGACACCATAAATCAGTAGTAACCTAAATAGAAATAAGTATATACAGTAAAACTTGTATAATGCGGAATCACGTGGGACCAAGAATTTTCAAAGAAATGAAGCCATTGAGGTTGTTCACAAGAAAATTTATTTAAAAAAATACAGATTATCACCGATCCTATCCAGTAGACACCATACATCACTTGTAACCTAAATAGAAATAAGTATATACAGTAAAACTTGTATAATGCGGAATCACGTGGGACCAAGAATTTTAAAAAAAATGAAGCCATTGAGGTTGTTCACAAGAAAATTTATTTAAAAAAATACAGATTATCACTGATCCTATCCAGTAGACACAATAAATCAGTAGTAACCTAAATAGAAATAAGTATATGCAGTAAAACTTGTATAATGCGGAATCACGTGGGACCAAGAATTTTCAAAAAAAATGAAGCCATTGTGGTTGTTCACAAGAAAATTTATTAAAAAAATTACAGATTATCACTCATCCTATCCAGTAGACACCATAAATCAGTAGTAACCTAAATAGAAATAAGTATATAAGTAAAACTTGTATAATGCGGAATCACGTGGGACCAAGAATTGTCAAAAAAATGAAGCCATTGAGGTTGTTCAAAAGAAAATTTATTTAAAAAATTACAGATTATCACCGATCCTATCCAGTAGACACCATAAATCAGCAGTAACCTAAATAGAAATAAGTACATACAGTAACACTTGTATAATGCGGAATCACGTGGGACCAAGAATTTTCAAAAAAATGAAGCCATTGAGGTTGTTCACAAGAAAATTTATTTCAAAACTTACAGATTATCACCGATCCTATCCAGTAGACACCATAAATCAGTAGTAACCTAAATAGAAATAAGTATATACAGTAAAACTTGTATAATGCGGAATCGCGTGGGACCAAGAATTTTCAAAAAATGAAGCCATTGAGGTTGTTCACAAGAAAATTTATTTAAAAAATTACAGTTTATCGCCGATCCTATCCAGTAGACACCATAAATCAGTAGTAACCTAAGCAGAAATAAGTATATACAGTAAAACTTGTATAATGCGGAATCACGTGGGACCAAGAATTTTCAAAAAAAATGAAGCCATTGAGGTTGTTCACAAGAAAATTTATTTAAAAAATTACAGATTATCACCGATCCTATCTCAGTAGACACCATAAATCAGTAGTAAACCTAAATAGAAATAATTACATACAGTAACACTTGTATAATGCGGAATCACGTGGGACCAAGAATTTTCAAAAAATGAAGCCATTGAGGTTGTTCACAAGAAAATTTATTTCAAAACTTACAGATTATCACCGATCCTATCCAGTAGACACCATAAATCAGTAGTAACCTAATAGAAATAAGTATATACAGTAAAACTTGTATAATGCGGAATCGCGTGGGACCAAGAATTTTCAAAAAATGAAGCCATTGAGGTTGTTCACAAGAAAATTTATTTAAAAAATTACAGTTTATCGCCGATCCTATCCAGTAGACACCATAAATCAGTAGTAACCTAAGCAGAAATAAGTATATACAGTAAAACTTGTATAATGCGGAATCACGTGGGACCAAGAATTTTAAAAAAAATGAAGCCATTGAGGTTGTTCACAAGAAAATTTATTTCAAAAATTACAGATTATCACCGATCCTATCCAGTAGACACCATAAATCAGTAGTAACCTAAGCAGAAATAAGTATATACAGTAAAACTTGTATAATGCGGAATCACGTGGGACCAAGAATTGTCAAAAAATGAAGCCATTGAGGTTGTTCAAAAGAAAATTTATTTAAAAAATTACAGATTATCACCGATCCTATCCAGTAGACACCATAAATCAGCAGTAACCTAAATAGAAATAAGTACATACAGTAACACTTGTATAATGCGGAATCACGTGGGACCAAGAATTTTCAAAAAAATGAAGCCATTGAGGTTGTTCACAAGAAAATTTATTTCAAAACTTACAGATTATCACCGATCCTATCCAGTAGACACCATAAATCAGTAGTAACCTAAATAGAAATAAGTATATACAGTAAAACTTGTATAATGCGGAATCGCGTGGGACCAAGAATTTTCAAAAAATGAAGCCATTGAGGTTCACAAGAAAATTTATTTAAAAAATTGCAGTTTATCGCCGATCCTATCCAGTAGACACCATAAATCAGTAGTAACCTAAGCAGAAATAAGTATATACAGTAAAACTTGTATAATGCGGAATCACGTGGGACCAAGAATTTTCAAAAAATGAAGCCATTGAGGTTGTTCACAAGAAAATTTATTTAAAAAATTACAGATTATCACCGATCCTATCCAGTAGACACCATAAATCAGTAGTAACCTAAATAGAAATATGTATATACAGTAAAACTTGTATAATGCGGAATGACGTGGGACCAAAAATTTTCAAAAAAATGAAGCCATTGAGGTTGTTCACAAGAAAATTTATTTCAAAAATTACAGATTATCACCGATCCTATCCAGTAGACACCATAAATCAGTAGTAACCTAAACCGAAATAAGTATATACAGTAAAACTTGTATAATGCGGAATCACGTGGGACTAAGAATTTTCAAAAAAGTGAAGCCATTGAGGTTGTTCACAAGAAAATTTATTTCAGAAATTACAGATTATCACCGATCCTATCCAGTAGACACCATAAATCAGTAGTAACCTAAACAGAAATAAGTATATACAGTAAAACTTGTATAATGCGGAATCACGTGGGACCAAGAATTTTCAAAAAAATGAAGCCATTGAGGTTGTTCACAAGAAAATTTATTTAAAAAATTACAGATTATCACCGATCCTATCCAGTAGACACCATAAATCAGTAGTAACCTAAATAGAAATAAGTATATACAGTAAAACTTGTATAATGCGGAATCACGTGGGACCAAGAATTTTCAAAAAAATGAAGCCATTGAGGTTGTTCACAAGAAAATTTATTTAAAAAATTACAGATTATCACCGATCCTATCCAGTAGACACCATAAATCAGTAGTAACCTAAACAGTAATAAGTATATACAGTAAAACTTGTATAATGCGGAATCACGTGGGACCAAGAATTTTCAAAAAAATGAAGCCATTGAGGTTGTTCACAAGAAAATTTATTTCAAAAATTACAGATTATCACCGATCCTATCCAGTAGACACCATAAATCAGTAGTAACCTAAACAGAAATAAGTATATACAGTAAAAACTTGTATAATGCGGAATCACGTGGGACCAAGAATTTTCAAAAAAATGAAGCCATTTAGGTTGTTCACAAGAAAATTTATTTCAAAAATTACAGATTATCACCGATCCTATCCAGTAGACACCATAAATCAGTAGTAACCTAAATAGAAATAAGTATATACAGTAAAACTTGTATAATGCGGAATCACGTGGGACCAAGAATTTCAAAAAAATGAAGCCATTGAGGTTGTTCACAAGAAAATTTATTTCAAAAATTACAGATTATCACCGATCCTATCCAGTAGACACCATAAATCAGTAGTAACCTAAATAGAAATAAGTATATACAGTAAAACTTGTATAATGCGGAATCACGTGGGACCAAGAATTTTCAAAAAAATGAAGCCATTGAGGTTGTTCACAAGAAAATTTATTTAAAAAATTACAGATTATCACCGATCCTATCCAGTAGACACCATAAATCAGTAGTAACCTAGACAGAAATAAGTATATACAGTAAAACGTCTATAATGCGGAATCACGTGGGACCAAGAATTTTCAAAAAATGAAGCCATTGAGGTTGTTCACAAGAAAATTTATTTCAAAAATTACAGATTATCACCGATCCTATCCAGTAGACACCATAAATCAGTAGTAACCTAAATACAAATAAGTATATACAGTAAAACTTGTATAATGCGGAATCACGTGGGACCAAGAATTAAAAAAAATGAAGCCAAGAAATTTTATTTCAAGAATTACAGATTATTAAGCATAGAAGTGTACCTCATCCCACTCCCCACACTTCTCCCCGCAAACACACAGGGGTTTGTCTCGAGCTGTACAACTGCTCCCTACCGACGGCTGCTATTCCTGGATTCTGGCTTCGATTTCTGTGCCTGGTAGTTAAAAAGGGCAGTTTTTTTGACATGGCCTGGGTACAATTAAACCTGTTACTTGAATTTAGTTTATATAATATGCATATCATTTTGCACCTTTTTTTCCTCCTTTATTAGAGTCAATAAGAGGTAATTCATGTTCTTTAGTTTAATTGCAATATTTTCTTATACAGATGGAACGTCGAATAATACTACCATCAGTTTCGATAAATTGCGTTTCGAATTCTTCTGAAAGTGCGTACAACTTATCCTTCTTAACATTCGCCGCGTTAATTGTTGTGAAAAACCCAGTTGTAATGCTAATACAAATGCGTTGCTGTTCAGCAGACTAGCAAAACACAAGCCCACAACAAGTCGGTAGATAGAAAACTTTAATTAATCATTCGCCAGTACTAACTGAACTTTTGTAAACTGTTCAAAGCAACACTGTTCACCTTTTTAATTTGACTTCAACAGCTGCAGATTGGCCATTGTTGCTCGAGCATAAATTACTGGTGCTTTATATAAATTATATTTGAATATTTATTACTTCAAAAAAGCATATGATTCAATTAAGAGGGAGAAGTTATATAGTATCCTGCTGGAGTTCGGAATTCCCAAAAAGTTAGTTAGACTTATACGAATGTGTCTAAATGGCTCAACGAGTAGGGTTCGTGTAGGCAAACAGTTTTCAGACACTTTTGAAATCCAGAATGGGTTGAAGCAAGGAGATGCACTTTCTCCTCTACTATTTAATTTTGTACTAGAGCATGCCATTAAATCTTTAGAGAATAAGGAAGGCTTACAACTGAATGGTATTAATAAGCTGTTAGTTTATGCTGATGATGTGGTACTACTGGCCGATAGCGAGGAGATACTAAAGGCCAACACGCACACACTATTGAGTAACACTAAGAAATTAGGACTGGAAGTAAATATCAGTAAAACTAAATATATGGTCATACGTAGAAATACATTATATAATGGAAATGGACAGCTAATGACAAATGAGGGAAATTTTGAGGAATTGGCTGAATTCAAATACCTAGGAACAATAATCACAAATAGGAATGAGATGCACAAAGAAATTAAACATAGGCTCAATTCTGGAAATGCATGCTATTATGCATTGCAGAGACTTTTGATGTCCCAACTCCTTTCAAAAAACGTTAAGCTGAAAATATATAAAACTATTATTCTACCAGTTATATTATATGGGTGCGAAACATGGACTCTTACTTTAAGGGAGGAAAGGAGATTACGAGTATTTGAGAATAAAGTTCTTAGGAAAATTTTGGACCAAAGAGAGATGAACAGACAGGTGAATGGAGAAGACTACATAACAATGAACTACATGGTCTTTATAGGAAGCCAGATATAATAAGAACAGTTAAGTCCCGTAGACTGCGATGGGCAGGACATGTTGCGCGTATGGGGAATGAAAGACTTGCATGGAAACTTCTTGTAGGAAAGCCAGAAGGAAAACGCCCAGTTGGTAGACCAAGAATGAGGTGGGAGAACAACATTAACTATGATTTGAGGGAAGTAGATTATACAGGAAATGATTGGAAAGCATTAGCTCAGGATAGGGATGTATGGAGAGCTTATGTCCGCGCGGCCATGAACCTACGGGTTCGATAGTGCCAGTGAGTAAGTAAGTAAGTAAGTATATTTATTACTTACTATTGTTGACTTCACACTGCAGATTGGCCATTGTTTCTGGGGTATAGATTACATAAATTATATTTTAATATTTATTTAATATAGTTGACTTCTGATTGAGATTTTAAAAGCTGTTCAAGAAGAAAAAAAATATATTTTTCTGTCTTATATTTTAAAAACGCAGAGAAGAGTGGAGGAAAAGCTGCTGAAACATAACAAAAGAGAGGAAAAGGGCAAAATGCAATAAACTCATGAAAAGACGCAGCAAATTATATTTCGCTTCATTTCATCCCCCCAAATACATATATTGAACTACTTGCATGATATATAGATAGATGGATGGATGGATGGAAAGCTCTGCGGCCATCACTTAAGTGTTGGCGGTGAGCGATCCATTTTGATCCTCCTTAATAGGTAGAACCCCGGGTTCCTGTAAAATACATTAGCCCCGGTTTTAAATTTTGAATTCAAATTTGAAGTTAATTAGCAGAGTGAAGTCGGAAGCGGACCTTTTGGGGTTCTATTCCAGCATTTGCTCTTTGGATTGAGGGAAACCGCTTAAAACTTCAATCGGAATAGTCGATCATGCGGGATTTTGCCAAGTTTGGCTTTCGGATGACTCTACATTGGGAGGGCATCCAGGCTTCTCTTTATTTAAATATAATGTGCGTACATTTCAGATTATTACAATCATTCATGCAATTATGGTAACGTGCATTTTTTAATTTTTTTTTTAATCTTCAGTTGTTGTTGCTGTTCTATCTGCAGTTGTCAGGTGACGTCAGTTTCTCTGGAACTGGTGGGATGAACCTGTAGCAGTAAGATTAGTTATTAGTTTTTAATTTGTAGTATTTATATATTTTATGAATGCACATTATATGCCAATGTTGTAATTATAATTGAATAATTGTGTAATGTGTTTCTGTATGTGTGTGCCATATCAGCTTTCGCCGGTCAAGTTTTGTCCAGGATACATTTTGGACGCTTGTGTTTGTTAATGGCTGTTTCATAGGTTCCCAGCGATGCCACGAGTGGATTATCATGGCCTTCACATGTATTATAAAATTTAAGACCCATGCGTTTAATATACTCCTCGATTGTTTCTACGCCCGTTTGATCGTGTAATATATCAACCGGTGTTACACGCGGTAGTTTTGTAATCATATATAATAATTTGTTTTGACTATTTAACTCATGCCCCAAATGGGACTCAATGGCCAATCACGTTTCAATGATTTCTGTTTTACAACCAATCAGAGTCGTGTTTCACGAAATATTTATCAGTGTCATAATTACCATATTAAAGAAAGCTCCTCCTTTTTAATATTCTGAACAGGTCTGACCATTATTTTGCAGTAACAGAGCCCATGATAAATACGGCTACCAGATTGTATATATATATAGTGCATGGATGTCAATACATGCCGCATGCGAGAGTTAATATAAAAACATTTGTAGCAATTGATTATACCACCAAAAAAAGAAACCACTGTTTGCATTTTCTTAAATGTATTTTTTCCCAGGTAACAATCCAGAAAAATTATAATTGTCATATTTACATCATACGACATCAGAAATGAATTAATATAGGCCTACAGTTTGATGTGTTTCATTATTTCTCCACTAGAGAGCATTCTTACAATATTGCGTTCCTTTGGCAATAAATAGTATGATCTGGTTGCAGTGATAAACAAAAGAAGCAGATGAAGCGTACCTATCGTTTCTCATTTGTTTTCAAACATCGCCGTTTACATTGAACATATAAATATTTTAAAATAAATATAGTTAAACAATGATTTGTGAGTTAACAGCTTAATTTTATTCGTTAAATAGTCCTAACAAATGCCACTCTTGATTTCCGAATTCTCTAGATAAATTGGAAATCACTCGTGGCATTACTTATGAAAAACTTGCAGTTTCTTTATGTGAGTTCTAGCGGCGTGTCCCCATATGGGGCTTGCGTACGTGAGTACTGACCTTAATAGTGCCTTGTAGATTGTTAGCCCTGTGTTTATTCGAATGTTGTTACGGTTATTTAAAATAGGGTATAGCAGCTTCAATGTCCCATACGCTTTGCCTAAGGTATTTTGGATATGTTGTCATATGTAACATATGCTTGTTCTGGTGAGTGGAAGAGAAGGCCACATGGCCTTAACTCCACCAGGCTAAATAAATCTATTCTAAACAGTAGTTTTTTGTCGAGTGTTACGCCTAAATAAATGGCTTCGTTTTTCCACATCAACTATTTGTATGAAAACAGCTACATTTTTGGAAAGGTGTCGCACCTCAAAATCCTTTCCCTGGTTATTAATTAGCGGTTTGTAGTGAGAAACGTAACAACCGGTTGCATCAGCTGTCATGCTTCTAACGTAAAATCTATAAAATACAGATTTATCTATGAAAGCCTTGAATGTTCACGCCATAGGACACTAATTACAGAATTAAAAAAAATAAATATATCTCGTTTATCGGAAGATCCTTGAATTTTTGACATTATACTGACATCTTATCTCAACCTCTCCAATAAATTATTAATTTTATTTTTATATTATTTATGTATTAATTAATTTTATTTTTATATTATTTTTAAGAATGTTAATTAATGCATGGAAATTACCATTCCAGTCGATAACATTTTGTTTTCGAATAAAAGCAAAATTCATATTTGCCCCTTAAAAATATATATTATTAGTTATTGGAAATTTCCAACCAATACGAAAACAATTTTTTTCCGAATAAAATAAGTAATTAACTGACTGGCACTATCGAACCCGTTTCCACCAAACTCATTACTATAAAAGTAGATGGATAAATAGATAGATAATGGAATTTATTGCCTTTTTTTTCAGAATAAAGAAAATACATATGCATTTACATTGCGCACGGGCCTACTTGGCCGTACGTACATTATTTTTCCATGAATAAAAAGAAAACTAATAATATAAACAAATACCTACAAATACACCTGTATCAAAAAACAATAACAGGCTACATATAAGTAAAATCTATGTCTACACTACATCACAATAATACATATCTACATTCATCCACATTCCGTACATTAATATTAAAAAAAATGCTAGAAAATAAATTAGAAAAAAAACACACCCACATACACCCACACATATACACACCGCACGCTCATACCCCCCTCCCCCCTCCATGCAGACATTAAATGCACTATCAGACTATTCAACTTACCAGACCTACTTATTATATAACATGATTAAAGATCGAAAACAAAGACCATATTGAGATTCTCCTTATTGTTAATACATATATCCTTAATCTACAATTTTGTTATATCTCAATTTTCTTACTGTACCCAAAAATTTGCATGTTTTTGATTCACTCTCGATCCGTACTATAAAAGTAACTGATGTAACAAGTAACGCTTCTGCATTGTGTAGGAATTTTGATAAAAATAAATAATAATTCTTTGTTACGTATGTGTTTTTCCGTGTTCTATAATATTTTGAAAATCTTTTTAATAATTCATATGCCACTTTGTTAATAATAAAGATTTATTAAACACACTGTGTACATTATAATACAATTACTGAAAGTTATTATCGTCTGCATAGAATTTTAGAGGCTGTCTTCTTGCTATGCAGTCAATAAGGTGGTATTGTTGACATTTTTGGTCACATAGCTTGCAGAGGAACTGGTTTGATGCGAGGTGGAACCCTTTTTTGGTACATACTCTCTAGTGGAATCCATGTGTGGCGGTCCTCGTGAACACGTGTCTTAGGGAGAAGTTTGGTTCCTTCCATTCTTCGGTGTTCATCGCTGGGGTCAGGAAGAATCCGCTGTCTATATCCTTTGCTTTTTCTTCTCTCTCTCTTATGTGTGCTTCGTAGGCCGGGGTGTGTGGCAGGTTATATTTTAACGCTATTTCTCTGATGATGAAGCCAGTCTTCGTTCGATGGTATATGAGTCAGGAGCTCCACATACCACTTTGGGAAGGAAGCAAGAAAGAAACTTAATTCCTATACGTTACGTTTATTTTTACGTGGAATTCACCAGTATTAAGTTATTAGGGTCCACCGCTGTGGTCTCGAGGTAGCGTGCTGCCTTGTCACGCAGCGGGCCCGGGTTCGATCCCCGGTCGGGGCAGTTTTTCTGGGTGAGGTTTTTATCTGGGTTTTTCCTCACCTGTAAGACGAATGTCAGGAAAACTTTAAGGCCCAAACGGTCCCCGAAATCATATGGCCATCATCATCCTTATCATTATCATCATCATCCTTCACCGGTGTGGAAAGCAACGGGAAGCTACCACACCTACAATTCCCTAGTTAAACTGCAAGCATAGCATGAAAATGCTATGATTGCAGTGAAGGACCTGCCCTCGGGCACAATTACTATGGATGGAAGTTATTAGGTGATAGCAAATCAACACACAATATATTATATAACGGCAAGAAGCCAGACTTGGAAGTAAACATCAATAAAAACTAAATATCGGTGACACGTAGAAATACATTATATAATGGAAATGGACAGTTAATGTCAAATTAATCTAATCAATTGAATTGGCGTTTACTTGATACAAATCCATAACCCATTTAATTAAATAAAAATAAAACTTATAAAGTTGTATGTGGTTTTCATATTTATTAAAATATAAATTAGTAACAGCTGTTTCAATACTTTGTACCTTCTTCAGACATGATTACAAAATCATACAAAGTACCGATTACAAAATCATGTCTGAAGAAGGTACAAAGTACCGAAACAGCCGTTACTAATTTATATTTTAATAAATATGAAAATCACATAAAACTTTAAGTTTTATTTTTATTTAATTAAACAAATTAATCAAACTAATGGAAGAATATAAAAAAATGGGGACTGAATATAAATTTACAGAAAACAGAATATATGTGTTTGGGAAAGGATGTGGATGACCTCATACTCGAAACAGGGAAAATAAAAAAGTGTGAATTTTTAAAAATATCTTGGGTCAATAATTACAAGTTCAGGTACCTGTGAGAGAGATGTACAGACTAAAATTGCAATGGCAAAAAATGCAACTAAGACATTGCATGGAATAATTTGCAACAAAAATATCACAAAGGAAACTAAAATGAAGATTTATAAAAGCATAATACAGAATATTTTGTCATATGGAAGTCAAATTTGGTCTTTGACGGAATTAGAAAAAATAAAATTAGAACAGTTGAATTTGATTATTTTAGAAGAAGCCTCCAAAAAACAAGACATGATAAAATAAGAAATAAATTCCTTTAGAGAGAAATGAATGTCAACACATCTGTTGTTAAGAGGATTGAAAATCAAACGCTTAAATGGTATGGCTATGTACAAAGAATGGAAAATGAAAGATGGCCAAAAAATATATACCAATGATCACCCCCTGGAAGAAATAAACGTGGCAGACCAAGATGGAAATGGAAAACCTACGTCAGAACTGTAATGGATGATAGGAATTTGGAAGAGGGAGATTGGAATGATAGAGATAAATGGAAACTGAAGACGGCAAACCTATAAATGGGGGAAAGCCGAAGAAGAAGAAACAAATTAATATATTTTTGAAGAAGTGGCTGAATTCAGTTTCCTATAGTCCAGCCGCTGTGTCCCCGGCCCTGACGTTTTCACGACAGTGTTGCCGATATGCATATTCAGTCGGAGGATGATATTCCCAGGCGGAATATCAAATCATAGCGGTTAGCAGAAATACAGCCGACAACATCCCAGCAATTTCAAATCTTACTATAGGCGTCAAGAGCAGTGATTGGTTGTTGCAGACGTCCACTCGCACTTATTGGCAGTAGAGGGCGAGTTTCTCCCTTTACCCCTCGTACAACCTAAGTGTCAGGGCCGGAGAAACAGCGGCTGGAGTGTAGGGACACTAATTAGAAACTGGAATGAGGCGCAGAAAAAAATTAAACATAAGCTCAACTCTGGAAACACATGCTACAGTATTATGCATTGCAGGGATTTTTGATCCAAATTTATCTCAAGGAACGCGAAACTGTTATTCTTCCAATTATATGAATGCGAGACGTGGTATCTTGGTTTATAAAAAAATACGAGTATTTGAGAATAAAGTTCTAAGGGAAAATGTTGGATCAAAGAGACGAACAGACAGGTGAATGGAGAAGACTGCATAACAGTGAGCTACATGATGTGTACAAAAAAACATAATTAGAACAACTAAGTCTCTCTACCAGTTATATTATATGGATGCGAAACATGAGCTCTTACTTTAAGGGGGAAATGAGATTACGAGTTCTTGAGAATAAAGTTCTTAGGAAAATTTTTGGACCAAAGAGAGATGAACAGACAGGTGAATGGAGAAGACTACATAACAATGAACTACACGGTCTTTATAGGAAGCCAGATATAATAAGAACAGTTAAGTCCCGTAGACTGCGATGGGCAGGACATGTTGCGCGTATGGGGAATGAAAGACGTGCATGGAAACTTCTTGTAGGAAAGCCAGAAGGAAAACGCCCAGTTGGTAGACCAAGAATGAGGTGGGAGAACAACATTAACTATGATTTGAGGGAAGTAGATTATACAGGGAATGATTGGAAAGCATTAGCTCAGGATAGGGATGTATGGAGAGCTTATGTCCGTGCGGCCATGAACCTACGGGTTCGATAGTGCCAGTGAGTAAGTAAGTAAGTCTCTCGTAGACTGTGATGGGCAGGATATAGGCCTATGATACAAAAAAAAACATTTGCAGGAAAACCAGAGGGACAGTGCCCAATAGGTAGGCTAGAAGTGAGGTGGAAGAATAATATTTACCATGGTTAGGGGTGATTAATTATATAGGGGATAATGGGAAAGCATTATCTGAGAATAGGGATGTATGGGGAGATTATATCCGCGTGGCTATATCAGTGAGTTAGTTTGCATTTTCCTTTATGGCTGAGAAAAACTTTGAGAAATTTTCAGTCAGGTTGGTCGGCACCGAGGTTTGATTCAAATACTACATAATGAGTCAAGTGTTTTACTTATTTTTAGACGCTTTTAACCTCTCAGTATCATATATTTATTTATCATTTATTTTTAGACGCTTTTAACCTCTCAGTATCATATATTTATTTATCATTCTACTTTTTATTTTTATGTTATTACTGAAACAATGGAAGTGAAATGGTAAATAATTATGTGAAATAGATTTTGATAATGATATTTCAACCCATCATTTTTCTTGGTGATTGAAAAAAAATCTCAGGTTGATCGGTACTGGGATTTGAACCCGGATCTTCCTGTATATGCTACCACATGAGCCGACTCGCTCGAGAGTTTTGTTCCTACTGAACTTAGCAAACATCTTAAAATGAAGTCGACCTGTGGTTTTTTCTTCTTGTTGTAAGAGCAGAGCAGACTTCGTTTTTATATTGTCCGCTGGGGATTGGAATGTCTTATTCTGCCCTCTAGCAGGAATTGAAAGAAATTATTATCGATTTAAGTTTAAAAAATTTTCTTTATGTGCATCTATAACCTTTGCCATCAATGATAGTTTTCGGTATAATTCCGGTAAAAGTGTAATGTTTATTCGAAACGTCAAACCCAATAAGTGATTTTCGGTTCGTGCCGGTATGTGTATATATCTTTATTATGTGATTGGTACTTGACTTTCCGATATAAGTAGAGCATTTTATCTGTAGAAATGAGCTAATGGTTTTTAATATATCATTAATGACTATGAAGTAATTTGTTTTCGAATGCTCTCTAGCCAACGTTATTAATCGTTAAGGGGATGATTAGAAAACTTACTGGGCAATATATTGCAAATAATCATTATTATCTACTAACATCAAACGCAAGAATTTAAGGAAATAGGCTAATTATGCATCTTTTATTAAATTATACCCGGCGGCCGCCATTTTTTATGCTTGTCAAAATTATGGATATGTTATGTATTTCATAGTAAATATTAAATGTAATTTTCGATTAAATATTATAACTGGGACAGTGATGTAGATAACATATATGAGAAGTGGAATTAGAATTTTTCATATGTGCTTGTTGGGATATTTAACCTAACCTAACACACTTAAAAACAACTAGCCCTGAAATCTGTAACTCGATTTACTTCGGATAATTATATTCGTGAAAGGAAACCTTTAAATTTGATTATTAATTCTCACATTAATTTTTGCTTATTTATTTATAAATGCTTATAATTTTACCAATATAAAAGTTCTTGTGGAGTAGTGTTATATTCGGAAAATCGGAGTAAATGCCGGTAATTGTTCACAGTTATAGCTGTTTAATTTGCGCATGGAAAATAACATTTTAGTTTGAGGTTAATTTGCACATCTTAGGTTAATTGATTTATAAGTTATTGGTTTTAAGATGAATTGTTTCTGAACTCCAGGATAGGTTTAAATACTAACTGAAATGTGACTGACTAATGAACTGCACTAAACAAAAATGACAATTGCTAATTACTTAGGGAACAATAGTTTGACTGTTTTATCTTTTAAGCATTTTTTTTTAAACTGACATTATTGCCTACCTTAATGCTCTTTAACATCCGTAGGCATTAGCATCACAATTCAAATCTGGGCATGATAAATTTTGTTTAGAGGCTATTTTAGGTTTTTTATGTGATGTAAATCTATGACTCAGGACCCACAACTTTACTTTCTTTCCAAAGTAAGCTATATACAAGATGTCGTAATTATGAAGAAACGATATATGAACATACAGGTTTAAGAATGTGTTCAGGTCATTGATTCGCTTAGTGAACCATGTTAATGTTCATGATGACAAACTATTGTCGGAAAAAGTCGGTTTTATGTCTCTCAGGAATTCTTCTAAGTTCCACAGAATCGCAGCGCGCATGCGCGAGTTGCTGTAATGGTTAATATAGATTCCGGTAGTTGGCGTTACCAACTTTGGGAATAAATTTCCAAATGCAAAAAAAAAAAATGGACGTTAACTAACTTGCCATTTTCTAACTAAAGAAAACAATTTACATGCATATTATTTCTTCCCAAATGCTTAAAAATGGACGTAAACCAACTTCCCATTTCCTAACGTAACAAAGCAATTTACATGTGTACTATTTAATGAACTATAAACTAATTTTACGTACACTAAGAATGTAAGTGTAGAAATGTGAGAGACATAAAACCGACCACATCCCTATTGTCATTTAACTATGTAATTTTCAACATAGTCGTATTTTAAATCTATAGACAAGTTGTAGGAAAAACTGCACTTAAACTAGCATGAAATGTTTTCAAAGTCCTATAGAACAACAGTATGCATGTGCCAGAGTTTATAGAGCCAGCGATAACCCACAATCGAACCACTTATCGATTATCATCCTCAATTACTTTCCGTCGCTATGAAATTTAAATGACCAATATTTGCAATAAATCCTCAAATCTATGTTAAAAAATATATTAATAACATTAAAGTTACCAAACGTTTATTAAAAATGGGTGTACACTTACTTATCACTCCCTAACGCTGATCCAACCAGTGATAACCCAAAACTCTGATAGAAAAATCGTAGACTAAGTAATATACTCTGTGGAGAAAATAGCAGTTAGCATCACAATCTTGATAAATTAGTCTATAACATTTGAATGCTGAGATTCAAACATTATGAACGTCACGGTCACATCAACTAATAAAATACAGTAAAACCTGTCTTAGCTGGAACCTTTATAAGAAAGAAACTTGTAGAGATGAAAAAATCTCCAGAACAGTATGATTTTATATGTAAAATCGTCCTGTATAAGCCGGAAGCCTTCATAACGCAGAAACGGAATGGTTTTTAAAGTACCAATAGTTAATTTTTACCTCAGTAAGATGGAAAATTATTCTAATTGCAGTATTAATGACTACACATGAAAATTCTGCATATGACACTTTCTGCATTATATCGTTTTACCTTCTTGTGTTGCGGGGATACCCTTGCTTATGTGAGACAGTGGGGAATCCCTTGCTTTTCCTTTCCTGCTTACGTAACGTGCGAGGGAGTTGGGAAACTCTTGAGTCTTTCTGTAGTTGAGTTCCTTCTCGCTTTTGTGTAATAAAATTGTTTTGTATTGCCGTGCAAACTGAGCCGTGTTACATATGCTATTTTGTCTGTATTTCAGTCAATACGTTATGTCTTTAAAGCATGCATGTAAAACCCTTACACTGTGTGAGAAAATTCAAGCTTGTAATTTGGGAACCCTTTGTAAGAAGGAAAACTGCCAAGACGGAAATATATTTAAGGAACCGTCAAGTTCCTTCATAGACAGGTTTTACTGTAGTATTGAGTTCTCATTGTTTTATTATTACATCGTTTCTTCATAATTACCCAAGATTTTTTTGCCCTCAATAATCCATTGATCCCGGGTGGTTTTGAAGCTACAAACTTTGATTCTATATTTGAGCATGGTGACCATCACACTTAGTTCTTCTTCTTCCTTTCATGTGATAGACCTAGCGGTCTGTTATGGTCTCAATCCAACATTTGAAGGGTCTGCCCAGTGATCTCTTGCCTGGTGGTTGGTAATTTAAGATTTGACGTGGTATTCTTGTTCTGCTCATTCTTCTTACGTGAGATTTCCAGTACACTTAGTTTAGAAAACTTATTACTATATTATTCTTAGAATGATGTCACCTTCATTATTTTCAAGAAAAAACTGAAAACACACAAAAATATTTTAAAAAATGTAAAATATTGCCTGAGCAATGTAAATATTTTTTTTTTCAAAATGAATCCTGAAAATCCCTTAAAATTGAATGAGAAGTTGACATAAATCTAACCTAAAAATGGTCAAAATATAGTTGGAACATGTATTTTATGTCTAGGCCTATTATTATCCATCTTGCTGGTTCAGGTGGTAACATGCCTGCTTCCTGAGTAGCAGGCCCAGGTTCATTACCTAGCAGGGTTGAGAATTCTAATTGTCAGATTAATCAAATAAATTGAATTGTAAAAGTTTCAATTTGGGACCCAGAGTTGTGCTGATGTTCTTTTTGTATGCCCACGTTTCCTTAACAGGGATTTAGGTGCTCTCCCCTACAGGGAAGAATTTGAACCATACTAATTTAGTTAAACTTGTTTTCGTATAGATGTCATTTGAGTGGTGTGTGGTCAGCGTTCCACCTCATACTGACATCTAGGAAACCAAGATAGTACTAGGACAGGAAAATTTGGTAAATTTTGCTTAGAGGCCTTTCATTCAGACTTAAGGATCTTTTACGAGCCTGAAAATCTTCAGACTCGGGACCCACGGCTTAAAGTCCCTCCGGAGGACTTGCTCCTTGGATTTTTCCATCCTAAAAAAATCCATCGACCCCGGCCGGGTTTGAACCTGCGACCGTCGGGACCCGAGGCAAGGAGCATAACCACTAGTCCACCGCGGCCGATTGTGGTGATGTACAATTTTTAATCACTAGATTGTGCATCAGATTTCTGCATTAAATCACAAATCCCTCTGCAGTACATATGTTGAGAAGGCATATGGCACTGTTGATAGCGATTCATCTATCAGTTGGGGACATTATGCATGGTGCCCCCTTTTGGTGCTTTTCAACGGGAGTAGGCTATGTAATGGCACCAGGTTTCACCACCCATGTCTTCATCATCACTTATACAGCATACACTACACAAACACATGCTTATTTTACACTCCTCTCTGTACACAATACAAGAATACATCATTTACATAAAGTAGTCTGTCAGAGTGGTGCATAAATTGAAAGTAGACCACATTAATTCCATTTATCTGCCCAATGCAGGACCTCAGATTCGATTGAGGGTCTTTCCACTTTTCAGTGGTTGCCCTTTTACCAGCCGGCTGCTGGCCCTTCACATCCACATGTGTCAATCACAGAGGTAGATGATCAACAGCCAGTGTAGGGGTGACATGTGGTTAGCATGTCGAGTCCCCCAGCCGTTATAGCTGGTTCCTCAACCTGGAGCCGCTACTTATTGTAGCTACCCAATTGCCTCACGATGCTGGGTGGGCACCGGTCCCATACTGGCCGAAATACCATGAGAAAATTTCTTCCCCCATGGAGACTAGAACCAGCGCAAGTCCCGTAGCTCTGCGCCAAGGCTTCCTACCTTAACCGCTCGGCTACGGCGCAGGACAATGCAGGACCTGAAGCACATAAAATTCTGTGAGCGGCATTAGAAACACATTTGTGAAATAGAATATCCACTTAATAAATAAGTTGAAGAAAATGTTTTAACATCTCACCTCACAAAGTTGCATGTCTTCACGATTGTATTGTAAGCCCATGTTTTCCCTTTACAGAGATTTAGGCGCTCTCCCCCTACACGAAAGAATTTGAAACATATTAATTTAGTTACACTTGTTTTCGTATAGATGTCATTTTGAGTGGTCCGTGGTCAGCGTTCCACCTCATACTGACATTACGAAACCAAGGTAGTACTAGGACGGGAAAATTCAGAAAATTTTGCTTAGAGGCCTTTTCTCAGACTTAAGGATTTCTTACGAGGCTGAAAATCTTCAGACTCGGGACCCATGGCTTAAAGTCCCTCCCGGAGGACTTGCTCCTTGGATTTTTCCGTCCTATAAAAATCCATCGACCCTGGCCGAGTTTGAACCTGCGACCCTCGGGACCAGAGGCAAGGAGCATAACCACTAGTCCACCGCGGCCGACATGTCTTCATGATATTGGTTTTAAAAGTATAGTATTACTTCCATCTTCAGTCAAATTCCAACTGGAATTGGAAGTAATACTATACTTTTGAAACCGATATCGTGAAGACACGCAACTTTGTGAGGTGAGATGTTAAAACATTTTCTTCAACTCATTTATTAGTGTAAATACCTCATAGTGTTTCCTCCCACTGTAAATTTAATTAAATTAGGATATCCAACTTACGAGAAACATGATAATGCTAAAAAATGAATAAATGAAGCACATCCTTGCAGTTTCCAGTTATTCGACATGTACAGTGTTGGGCCTTAGCGTCTCCTTTGTTAGGAGTTAGTACACCAAGTTAATTGGAACTCGCCCCGATAGCTCAAATGGTAGAGCATTGGCCTAGAAAGTCAAAGGTCCCAGGTTCGAGTCTTAGTCTGGGCAAAAAATTTTCTCTTCAAATATAATTTATCCTTCAGTGAGAAGTGTTAATTAATAATAAAAACATCATTTTGAAACCCTACTGGCTTTATAAAGTAGTGTTTAAATTCCTGATAAATGTCTTCTTAACTAAGAAGCCGCCATTGCATAGAAAGAAGTAAAAGCTTCATAGCATTTGGTGCTGGGAATTTCAATGTATATAAGAGAAAAATTTGCATCTAGATCGGAACTCGCACTGATAGCTCAGATGTTAGAGCATTGGCCTAGAAAGCCAAAGGTTCTGGGTTTGAGTCTCGGTCTGAACCAGTGCAGGTCCTGTAGCTCTGCGCCAAGTCTTCTTGCCTTAACCACTCGGCTATGGCGCAGGACAACGGGAAGCTACCACACCTATAATTCCCTAATAAAGCTGCAAAGCATAACATGAAAATGCTATGATCACAGTGAAAGACCAGTCTACCCTTAGGTAGAATTACTATAGAAAATAGAAAACCTGTGAAAAGCTAACCTAATACAATTTAAGTACTCTAACCTGTGAAAGAATGCATGCTGATTTTATTTAGTGTAAGTTAATTGGTACGGACTCTATGTTGGCTGCACTGGAAAACAGAATATTCATTAAAATCAATATGGCTGCCACGTCTTCAAATTGTATTGTGAAAAAAAAAATTTAATAATTCATGTAAAAATGATAATAATTTGAAAATGGTGGTAAATAATTTGAAAAGTGGAACCCTAACAATAAAATTTGGCAGGAGTTTATGAAGGAATTTAAAGTCACGTTACAGGTTGTATAGTTAAGTCCCTTCTTCTTATTGGACCATTTTCGAGACCTTATTAGGTTCTCCTCTCTCCTGGTGCGACAGGTCTAGAAGGCCCTTAGCCTACCAGCCGGCTGCTGACCTCACATCCACATGTGCAATCACAGAGGTAGATGATCACCCAGCCAGTGTAGGGGTGACATGTGGTCAGCATGTCGGGTCTCCCAGCCGTTATAGCTGGTTTTCTCAACCTGGAGCCGCTACTTATTGTAGCTACCTAAATGCCCCACGATACTGGGTGGGCACCGGGTCCCATACTGGCTGAAATAAAATGGGAAAATGTCTTCCCCCATGGAGACTCGAACCAGTGCACGTCCCATAGCTCTGTGCCAAGGCTTCCTGCCTTAATCACTCGACTCCGGCACGGGACCCTTATTAGGTTCCATCCTCATTATTTTCACAACCATTGTTGTGTCGTCTTGAAATGCTTCTAGCTCCCTCTGTTGGTAGACTGAAGAACCTCGTCATCAAATCACTTTCCCTGGCAATTTCAAAATTTGTTTATTTCTCTTTCTCATTTTTCTGAATGTAGATTTTTTCTCCAAACTGTGAATTCTTTAGGTTTTTCTCTTTGTTAAAAAAACATTAAATTGAAAGAAAAGCTAAATTAATAAAACAACTGCTTGTAGGATAATCGAAGGGAATCACTCAGTAGGTAGGCCAAGAATGAGGTGGGAGAATAACAAGTATGATTTGAGAAAGGTGAACTATTGGTAAATATTAGTTCAGGATTGGGATTAATGGAAAGCTTATATCCACATGAACATTAAACTCCGGGTTTGATCAATAGAAACATGATGATTTTATGTTCTGAACAAAAACTGAAATTAGTGATTAAATAATTGAAATTAAGATAAAATCACATGCCATCAAAAAGAACATTAGCTCTGCCAAGACATCAGAATGTAATGAGGAAATTGGAGAATGAAAACCTGGGGAGAATTGCCAATTGCAAAGAGAAAGCATAATGGAATAGGTATGTTTTTCATGATCTTGATAAACTCTTAATAAAATGTAGTATATTGTTTTGTTTGATTGTACTTTGAAAACGGGCTCCACTTTGGTTTATTTGTGGTCCTTTCATTGTATTATTTTTATTTTGTTTTAGATATCTTCTTCAAAAAGCAAAAAAGAAAGCTATGCACAGACTCTTGGATGTCCGCTTCCCATTATAATTTTGGTAAAGGTTGATTTCAGAAAGTTTTAAGTGCAGAGAAATTTTGTGAGAAGATCTCCATTCATGGTTGAACTCTCCTCTTCACATATCACACAAATTATAGTTCTGTATATCTGTCTGCAGCCCAATGTTAGGCCTTTGTTAGGTAGATACTACACCAAGTTAATTAAGGTGCTTATTTCTATAAAGTGTTCACCGCTGTGGTCTCGAGGAATGTGCTGCCTGTCAGCCCGGGTTCGATTCCCGGCCAGGACAGACTTCTGGGTGAGATTTTTGGGATTTTTCTTCACCTGTAAGACAAATGTCAGGATGCTTAGGGCCCAACAGTCCCCGAAAATCATCCGGCCATCATCATCATTT
>JASPKZ010009786.1:0-25479 GCA_030220185.1 Diploptera punctata
AAATCTAGAGGTCTAGACGGAGATTATAATGCAAAAATACGGTTAAAACAAAAAATGTTGAAAATCGAGTTATTTTTTTCCAATAGGCTATAACCTGGATTTTTTTCTCAAAATTTCATAATATCAAAAATATGGAAAACGTCAGAAAATACAATCTAGAGGACTAGTCAGAGATTTATAATGCAAAAAATCCGGTTAAAATAAAAAATTTGAAAATCGAGTTACTTTTTTCTAAAAAATTACATAACATCAAAAATATAGAAAACTGCAGAAATACAATCTAGAGGACTAGTCAGAGATTTATAATGCAAAAAATCCGGTTAAAATAAAAAAATTTGAAAATCGAGTTTTTTTTTTCCCAAGGCTATAACCTTCGATTTTTTCTCGAAAATTACATAATTTCAAAAATATAGAAATCTGCAGAAATTCAATCTAGAAGGCTAGTCAGAGATTTATAATGCAAAAAATCCGGTTAAAATAAAAAAAATTGAAAATCGAGTTATTTTTTTCCAAGGCTTGGATTTTTTCTCAAAAATTACATAATTTCAAAAATATAGAAAACTGCAGAAATTCAATCTAGAGGGCTAGTCAGAAATTTATAATGCAAAAAATCCGGTTAAAATAAAAAATTTGAAAATCGAGTTACTTTTTTCCAAGGCTATATAACCTTGGATTTTTTCTAAAAAATTACATAACTTCAAAAATATAGAAAACTGCAGAAAAACAATCTAGAGGACTAGTCAGAGATTTATAATGCAAAAAATCCGGTTAAAATCAAAAATATGAATATCGAGTTACTTTTTTCAAGGCCTAGGACTTTACCTCAAAAATTACATAACTTCAAAAATATAAAAAACTGCAGAAATACAATCAAGAGGACTAGTCAGAGATTTATAATGCAAAAAATCCGGTTAAAATAAAAAATTTTAAAATCGGGTTTTTTTTCGAAGGCCTTGGATTTTTTTTCAGAAATTACATAATTTCAAAAATATCCAAAACTGCAAAAATACAATCTAGAGGGCTAGTCAGAGATTTATAATATCAAAAATCCGGTTCAAATCCAAAATTTCAAAACCGAGTTTTCCAATTCTATAATCTTGATGTTATTCCAAAAATTGTCAAAATTTTCAATTTTTCAAAAACTGCAAAGATTCTATCTAGAGGGTGTCCGGGATTTAGAATGCAAAAAATTCTGTTTAGATCAAAAATTTCAAAATAGAGTTTTCCATAGCTATATTCTTGATGTTTTTTTTTTTAAATTGTCAAAATTTTCGAAATTTCAAAAACCGCAAAAATATTATCTAGAGGGTGTGTCCGGGATTTATTGTGCAAAAAATCAGGTTTAAATCCAAAATTTCAAAATTGAGTTTTCCATAGGCTTGGTTTTTTCCAAAATTTGTCAAAATTTTCGAAATTTCGAGATCTGTAAAAATACTATCTATAGGATTTGTCCGAGAATTGTAATGACAAAAATCCGGTTTAAATTCAAAATTTCAGGATTGAGAATTCCAAGGCAATAATCTAGGTGTTTTTCGAATAATTGTCAAAATTTTCGAAAATTAAAGAAATTGCAAAAATACTATGTAGAGAGTATGTCCTGGATTTATAATGCAAAGAATCTGATTTAAATTCAAAATTTCAAAATTGATTTTTCCAAGGCTATAGACTAGATGTTTTTCCAAAAATTGTCAAAATTTTCGAAATTTCAAAAACTGCAAAAATACTATCTAGAGTGTGAGTCCGGCATTCATAATGCAAAAAATCCTGTTTAAATCCAAAATTTCAAAATACAGTTTTCCAAGGCTAGTCTTGGTGTTTTATAGTCCAAGTGTTTTCCCCAAAAATGTCAACATTTTAGAAATTTGTAAAATTCAATCAATATGGTATCTTCGGGTTTTCTAATGCACAAAACCGATCTAAATCCAAAATTTCAGAATTGAATTTTCCAGTGTTATAGCCTTGGCGTTTTCCCCAAAAATGTAAAAAAAGTCGACATTTTGAAAACAACACAAATTCAATCCAGAGGCCGTGTCCAGTATTTCTAATGCAGAAAATCCGGTTTAAATCCAATATTTCAGATTTATGTTTGCCAAGCTAAAGTCTTGGTGTTTACCCAAAATTTTCGACATTTTGAAAACTACAAAAATTCAATCTAACGCGTGTGTCCAGGATTCCAATGCAGAATATCCGGTCTGAATACAAATTTTCAGAATTGACTTTCCCTAAGCAGTCTTCCCCTAAAATTGTCAATTTTTTCGAAAATTTGTAAACTGCGAAAAATCAATTTAAAGGGTTGTGACCGGGATCTCCAATCTGGATAATCCGCGTCTAAATCCAATATTTCAGAAAATAACAAAATTTTCAAAATATTGAAAACTACAAATATTCAATCTAGGGGATGTGTGCGAGATTTCTAATGCAGATGTTACTGTCCAAATCCAAAATTTCAGAATTGAGTTTTCCCCAAAAATGTCAAATTTTCGAAATTTTGAAAAATGCAAATATTCAATCTAGAGATTGTGTCTGGAATTTATAATGTAGAAAATCCGGCCTAAATAAAAAAAAGTAAAATTGAGTTCTCCGAGGTTAACTTTTTTAAGATTTATCCAAGGTTATATGTCAAAATTTTGAGTATGGGAGTCGCATTTCAACAACATACTCAATAAAGAGGGACCAATCTGCGGCAAAAGGAACCCTCAAGAAATTTTAACACCAATACCCCACAAACTGGATACCCCTGACCACAGAAGAAGTTGGATATGCAATATGTAACTCCAAAAAACAAGAAAGCAGCGGGCCCGGACGGAGAATATACAATGAATACATAAAAGACACGGTACATCTGTTAGACCAGGTTTGGACAAAATTATACAACAAATGCATACAAACAGCCTCCATACCTGAACAATGGAGACAATCAATTATCAAGGTATTATATAAAGGGAAAGGAAACCCGAAAGACCCCAACAAATATAGAGGTATCGCTCTGGAAAATTGTCCCTTCAAAATTTTCACCAAATTAATAACAGGACGAATAAGTGAGGAAATAGATGAGCATCTACCAGAAAATCAATTCGGGTTTAGAAAAGGAAAGTCAACTCTAAACGCAATCGAACTCTTGTTGAAACATATTTGGGAAGCATTAGAAGACAGAGAGAAATTTTATACCGTCTTCATAGACTTCACGAAGGCCTTCGATCTACTAGACAGGCAACTAGTGATAGAAAAACTAAAGGAGACACTAGGAAACAACAACATATGGACGAACCTCATCAATACACTGCTGAGCTGGAATGAAATATATGTCTCAGATAACATCGTCATGTCAAAAACTGATCATTCAAACAAATGGAGAGTACTGCAGGGCGATCCACTTAGCCCCTTACTGTTTTATACTAGCAACCGAAGAAAGACCTTAGAATTACCCAAAAAGATGGCATCTTCTCGTGCGCATATGCGGACGGACATCGTAATCGGTTCCAGAGACATAACAACACTTCAGGAAACAATACACGAAGTGGAAAAATGGTGCTCCAAGAACAAGCTGGACATTAATATATCAAAAACGGACAAAATGATCTTCAGAAACGGAGGAAGAGCCGCCATAAATGAAGAGATATACATAAGGGAAACTAAACTGAAAATAGTACCAGACTTCAAATACCTAGGTATCACGCTACAAAAACAAGCGCAAAATGCTTCACAAAACATATCACAGAAAAGACAACACAGGCAATAATGGCAATGCACGAAATAAGAAACATTAGATCTCTCACCTTAGAGACGGCAATGCTATTATTTAGAGCAAAAATTCTACCAATACTGACATACGGCATAGAAATCATTATGGACACATTTAACAATGAAGATTCTTTCCTCTCTAGAAAAGGGTGAAAGCGAGATATATAAAGGCAGTATTAGGAGTGTGTCAAAGTAACACATTCAAGACTCGCATACCTACTGGCGAAAGGAAACTTTCCTCATCGACGACCTCAGAACAAGCGTACTCTTGCCCAGCACCAGCGCATCTGAGCAGCTGCTAGCAACATTGAACAAGAAAAAGGGAAGAAAAATACATCCAGAATTCTACAGCACCGGGGCAATGGTGGACCGTGCGTGGACAAAAGAAAATTTCGAAATGAGACACGTCATCACTAGGTTGGCAGTCCATGGATTCCACCACCTGATATGCAGCAACACAAAATTTCATGAAGCAAATATAGACTGTAAATGTACGCTATGCGAAAAATCGTGTGACCGATATCACATTGAGCTATGCACAAAAAGAACAAAGACAATGGTGTGAATATGCAAATATGTAAATTTAAATGTATTCTACTTTAATCCTGGCTATTTGGCTGCAATAAAATATTATATGTCAAAATTTTCTGAAATTTTGAAAACAGCATAAGATCATTAAAATATATATACAGTCAATATGCCCATTTCACCAATAAATGTTTAAAATGGTCAACTAGTTTCTACAGCCAAGCTGTCATTCTCAAGACCAGATATTGACTGAAGACAATATAGATAAAAAATAAAGATACAAATTCAGTTAAAAACAAACTACGTCACATGACGCAATCATTCACAAGTGAAAGTAAAACATAATAAAACTAATCCTCTTTTTTATCAATTAGAGAAAAGAGGGGGCTGTACGGAATAGGGCCTTTGTCTTTGTTCATTATTTTATCCTTATTTTTATAAATTTCCAAACTTTCAAGGACGTTAAGGAATTTGAAATCCCTGACCGAACGAACCAGCCTAAGATTACTTTTGTTGATAGCGTGACCGTACTCAGAAATATGCTGGGCAACTCCAGATTTTTCAATTCTGTTGAGTCTGAAATGGGCAATATGTTCATTAAATCTAGTTAAAATGGATCTTCTGGTTTGCCCAACATATTTCAAGTCACAGTCATTGCATGCAATTTCATAAATCCCGGATTTCTCTATAACAATCGACTTTATCTTTAGGGTTTCCAAGTAAACTATTTAATGTCAAAGTGGAAGTGAAAATCAATTTAGTATCTAGTCCTTTGAATATCTTGTTCAAACCTCTAGTTAAAGAGGGAACGTACGGCATAATAGCAAAATTAGCTTTATTAATAGGAGAATGGAAAGCTGTAGAATCCATAACAAGTTTTCTAAATTCAAATTTACGAATCAACTTATCAATAATATTTCCATTGAAACCATTACACTTAGCTATATCTTTAATGGTTTGTAATTCCTTATTATATCTATTTTTACTTAACGGAAAAGTTGATAAGACGGTGAACTAAAAAATTGAAACTGGCCATTTTATGTTTGATTACAATGGTGAGAATCTGCCGGGATATATCTAAATGTACTGGTATCTTTTCTATAAATATCAAATTCCAATCTATAATTGTTTCTAATTATTATCATATCTAAAAAAGGCAGCCTTCCATTCTCTTCCTCTTCATACGTAAAATTTATGCTGGGAGTTCGGTCATTTAATATTTCAACAAATTCCTGTACATTGCATTTTTTGGTATCAAAAATAGCAAAAATGTCGTCAACATATCTGAGCCAGACCCTTGGAAAGTAATCTAATTCCTTCCCAAGCTCCGTCTCAAATCTGCTCATAAAAAGATCAGCTAGGAAAGGAGACAATGAATTACCCATTGCCGTTCCCTCCTTTTGTTCATAAAACTTATTGTTAAATTGAAAAAATGTTCTGATTCATGCAAAGTTCCGTTAACTTGATATATTGATTGACAATATGGGGCTCCAATTTATTCTGTAGTAGTAGGGGTCTTCCAAGAAACTCAGCGTCTGAGGTATAGGTATACTAGGAAAGAGAGATTTCACATCAAAGAAAAGAAATCAAAATCTCTCCATCCTTCAGCTCGATATTCTTGGTTTTCTCAATGAATTCCAACGAATTCTTAACAGCAAAGCCGGGCTGTGGTAGGGGTAGATTACCAAACTCACAACTCAACCATTTAGAAATATTATAAGTGGGTGCAGATATAGCTGAAACTATAGGTCTAACTAATTTTCCCGGTTTGTGTATTTTTGGTAAACAGTACAATTTAGGTACCAGAGGATTCGAAATATGCAATTTGCGTTTTAATTCTTTAGTAACCAGATGATTGCACGAATTCACAACATTAGTTACGTCCCTGATCATTTTAGGTAATGGATTTTTATTAACCAACTGGTAAGGACCACCATTAATCATATCATTAACACGATCATAGTAGTCCTGTTTATCCAAGACAACGACCCTATTCCCTTTATCAGCTTTCATGTAAAAGCAATCCCTTCTTCTCAAACCTTTAATGACTCTCTTGTTTTGTATATCAGTGCTATTTGATGATTTCTTAGTAGTAGCCAAATTCTTCGTAACGATCTGTTTGCTAAATTCTCTGATATATTGTTTTGTGGGTTCATTAAAATGTTTGATTGAAGATTCGATGCCCAGCAATAACATTTTCAATTTCAGAATTGTGATCCGGTAAAGCAAATTTTAGGCCTTTATTTAACAACTGCAGTTCTGGTCATTAAAGGTTTGTGAAGAGAGATTCTCAACAATACTGACCCTATCGGAGCATACCCCGGACCCTCCCCTGCGATCAATAAGTTTTTTCAATTTAATCTGTTGGGAAGAACGTTTTTTCTGAACCTTAAAATTGATCGATCGAAACATATTTCTCTGAAATTCACACCAGTCTAAAAATTCAAGTTCGGTAAGATGTGCTGTTAATGTTTTCCATAGTTTATAAGATTGAATTTCCAATCTGCTCCTCTTCGAATAAAGGTATTTAATTTCGGAATCTAGCCACTTTTGTTTGGTAAATTTGGTTATTCTCTCTCTGTTTCTACAATTTTTTGACACATTTACTTGAATGAACTTTGGAAAAACTGATTCTTTTTTACAATTCTTCAAAAAGGCAATGTCCAAACCAATGAAACTTATTTTCATACTTATTTTATGGTATAGATTGTGATCAGATTTCCTAGTCATCATATTGAAATCAGTCTAATAAATCACAATCTCGGTAACAATATCGCTTACAAACACAGTGGTTATAAGCTGAACCTGAAGAAACCGGAGAGTAGAATACCAAGGTGTGATTGAGTTTGAAGTTGAAGTTCGTAGTCGTTCAAAAGTCCAATTGTATTATCAAAATTATTATAACAGGTGATGTATTTGCTAACGATTAACAAATCCACTGTGTAGATGATTAATTATTAATAACATCGTAGATTCTTCCCTGATGAAATATAACACTAGATTCCACACTTAAAACTCACAAGCAGGGTCCGGTGCACAAATCCAACCGATGACAATATGTCAAAACATAAAATAATCGTAGCTTTATTATTTGTCAATAGTCAATAAAGATCGAATTGACCTGGATGTCAAATGTATTTAATACACAGTTGATCTTCTTGGTGATACAATATTAAAATATATATACAGTCAATATGCCCATTTCACCAATATCTGGTCTTGAGAATGACAGCTTGGCTGTAGAAACTAGTTGACCATTTTAAACATTTATAAAACATTTTAAAATAAGGATAAAATAATGAACAAAGACAAAGGCCCTATTCCGTACAGCCCCCTCTTTTCTCTAATTGATAAAAAAGAGGATTAGTTTTATTATGTTTTACTTTCACTTGTGAATGATTGCGTCATGTGACGTAGTTTGTTTTTAACTGAATTTGTATCTTTATTTTTTATCTATATTGTCTTCAGGCAATATCTGGTCTTGAGAATGACAGCTTGGCTGTAGAAACTAGTTGACCATTTTAAACATTTATTGGTGAAATGGGCATATTGACTGTATATATATTTTAATATTGTATCACCAAGAAGATCAACTGTGTATTAAAAAGCATAAGATCAATTTAGAGGGTGTGTCTGAGATTTCTAATACAGAAACTCCGACATAAATCAAAATTTCAAGAATTGAGTTTTCCAACGCTATACTCTTGATATATTCCTCCCAAAAAATAAAAAAAAGTTGAAATTTTGAAAACTGCAAAACTTCAATACAGATGATGTAACCGGGATTTCTAATTCAGAAAATCCTGTCTAAATCCAAAGTCTCAGAATTGAGTTTTCCGTGGTTATGATCTTGGTGTATTCTCCAAAAAGTCAAATTTTCAGATATTTTAAAAACTGTAAATACTCAAACCTAGAGGATGTGTCTTGGACCTCTAATGGAGAAAACACAGCCTAAATCGAAAATTTCAGAATTGAGTTTTTCAAGGCTATAGTCTTAGTGTTTTTCCCCCAAAACATAAAAATTTTCCAAATTTTGAAAACTGAAAAAATGCATTGAAGATGGTATATTCAGGATTTCTAATGCTCAAAATCCGGTCTAAATGCAAAATTTCAGAATTGACTTGTCCAAGGTCTTGCTGTTTTCCCCAAAAATGTCAAAATCTTCGAAATTTTTAAAACACCACAAATTCAATCAAGATAGTAAGTCCGGGATTTCTAATGCAGAAAATTCGGTCTAAATACAATATATCAGTGATGAGTTTTGCAAGCTACAGTCTTGGTGTTTTCGCCAAAAATGTATAAAATTTCGAAATTTTGAAAACTGAAAAAAATCACTCTAATGGGTGTGTCCGGGATTCCAATGCTGAATATCCGGTCTAAATCCAATATTTCTGAACTGAGATTTCCAAGGCTATATATAGTCTTGCAGTCTCTTACTAACAAAAATCTCTTCTACATGCTTTCATCATTTGTTTAGTTATACAATGTATAAGCCTTATGTAGATAATGTATAATTTCCTTACTAATAAACGTTGTGTCGGAGCTATATAACAATACAACCGTTATGCAAATACGTGACATATTCGTCATCATCATGACGTCAGAACAATATTACGCGCAGTTTGTAACAGAAAGAAAACAACATCAACTAGTGATTAATTGTGTAAGAAATGAGTATGGATAAGAATAAACAGAAATTTCCTAATTGGGGAGGTACGGAAAAAATAAGTGTGTTTTAATGTATTTACATTTTTCTTTATGCTATATCAAATATATCATAGAATTAGTTTCACAGATAATGTGCTGCCATCTAACGTCAAGAATTCCGAACAATTCTTAGAAACTAATAAAAGTGTTTCCCATTACTTATGAATTACATGCAGTGTTTTAAGATGCGTTAGAAAACGTTAAAAATAGTAGAAAATGTTACCGACTACAGAATAACGCTTTAAGCGAAAACAAATTGCAGTTTGATCGGGAATCGAACCTATAACCCCACGTACTATAGTCAGAAGCTCTAACCACAAGACTATCAAGCTAACATGTAGCTTGTTGCAATAATGGTACCTCTATAATTAAATACATTTTTATATCGGTATGTGTATTATTGTATTAATAATGCAAGAATGTTTTGTTAAAATAATATTATGAAGCATTTAAACTACATTCAGGTTAAATCTTCCCTACAGCAGTTATTGTAGAACATATTCCTTCAATGTTCAATTTAAATATATTATTAGGCCTAATCGAGATTGAGTGTAACAAAAGGCATTTTGTGATGCCTTTATTTTTCGACATATTGCTTTATTAATATTATTTATGTCCTGTGCATCCATCAAACAGTCGTTAAAGTGTTGCATTTTGCGTTAAATTTAGGGAAACGTTCATCAATATCATAAGAAAACAATCAGTTGATCTTGAAGTCCGACATTTTGTCCAGTTATACAATATTTAAACAAGGCTGGAGGCATGTGTAACGATTCCCATGTAAAGTTGTACACCTCTTATACGCTGAACAGCTAATACAGTGTTTATTTGTAAGACTTTTCAACTGAGATGTGTATAAACATTGTATAAAAGTTATATAGGGATTATTAGTAAGAGGGTTGGTGTTTCCCTAAAAATGTCAATTTTTTCGAAAATTTCAAAACTGCAAAAAATTAGTCTGGAGGGTGTGACCAGGATCTCTAATGCAGCTAATCCGGTCTAAAACCATTATTTCAGAATTGAGTTTTCCCCAAAAATATAAAAATTTTCGAAATTTTGAAAACTAAAAAATTCAATCTGGAGGAAGTGTCCAGATTTCTAATGCAGAAAATCCAGTCTATGTCCAATATTTTAGAATCGAGTTTTCGGAGGTGCGCATTTGATTTGGTCTATGCATTATGCCAGCAACGATTTTGTTCTCCGTAAGCATACATTGAAATGGTATCTTTCTCACGGTCTATTACAGAGCGTACACACATTGATGGATCATGATAGTTTGGAATTTTGCAGTTTTTGGTGATGTACATACACTGCCAGTCTTATTACTGCACTGCGTTTCTTGTTGTTTGGTCCAGTCCAGTCTCGATCGATCATACACCTGTTGCATAAAAATCGTCCGGTATTTGTTTTCTGTTATTTTGTCTTACCTCCTTCAATGTAGTTTCCTGTTTAGCAGCTGGTAGCAGGAACGTTGTGCGTAGAATTCACGAGGAAATTTTCGCGTGGTCACTCATATGCAAGTGTAGGATTCAGTCTTAGTGTTTTTCACAAAATGTCAATTTGTTTCGAATTTTTGGAATCTGCAAAAATTCAATCTAGAGGTTGTGTCCAGGATCTGACCTCAAAGACCATGATAATGGTAGAATAATATTAACTACAAAATATTATTCAATATTGTTAATTATTTAAGACAATACAGAAACTAAATCAAATTATTATTAAATTTTATATAGGTTTTATAACTAATCATGTGATAGCGTGCCTGCTTCCCTAGTAGCGGGTCGAAGTTCTATACTCGACGGAGTTCGAAATTTTAATTGTAAAAATTTAGGTCTCGGGTGTAGGAATGATATGGATGTAAAATGTACAATAACACAAATTTAGGTAAATTATATATCAACTCAAACGTCCTTAAAATTAAGTATGGTGTACGAAAATTTCACGTTTCTTCGTCAAGTTGTTTTTTATTTAATTTTAAAAATGCGAAAAAATGCGGCTAATGATCACTGACCGAAAGCAACCGAACATATCAGAGCATCTACATGCCGTCTCTACTCAAATAGAGAGTAATATCTGCATGTGATTAATGCGAAATACATAGTCTGTGAGTTTATTTCATTTTTATTTTATGGTGTATATATAATTAATGCAATGTCATTATTTTATAAAGAATGATGATGTTATTTGTCGAAAATATTAGAGTATTAGAGGTAAATATAAACATGTATGACAATTGCGTTGGTCTTGTCGTTTCTTTGAAAGAACATATGTTCTGTCTCAATACATTATTTTTTATTTTGTATTTTTGTGCTACTTTCAAATATGTCGGATGAAGGGTTTTTGAGGGAAGATCCGACAATTTAACACAAATGGACGCCTTCGTGTTGATGCAATTTGTTTCGAATTGTGAGGACCACAATTCTGCAGAGATATGCAGCTTCAAGTCATACAGGTTAATTAATAGAAAACTCTAAGACTCCAGAATAGGGCGGCAAATGTTGGATATATACCTTTTATTTTAATTTAAGTAAACTAGATTACACGATTAATTTGTTACATTTATAACGTCAGATTAAAATTTAAGAATGGAAGGAAGAGAGAGATAATTTGTTGTTTCATGGAATTTTACGTAAGATAATTTGGAGGTGTTTCGAGGCGTACCACACAAAACTGAGTTATTAAGATAGCCTTAAATTCCAAGTTATTTCCTGGTAAGATAATTACCAATCTTGTTATAATAAATTGTCAAGTGATTTTTGAAACTGTAGTCTAATCAAGAAGCTAAAATTAAAAATAATATTGGGATTAAACACTCTTAAAAATTAGTTCAAACTTCTAAAAGTGCAAGCTAATATCAATAACTGTTGAAACCCAATCGTACTGCAATGCTATTCACCTACACATAGGCCTATCCATTAATTATTTTAGACCATAATTATATCCTGTGTTATTAATATATCATAAATATTATAAATTATTAATATAGTATCACTCAACACTAGCACATGCACATGTTACATTATCTCAAACACTAAACCTAAATCAACACTGTATGTAAAATTTATGGAATTTTGTAGTGACGTCATAGGATCGTCTGCAGCAAACAAAATGGCGGCGGGTGTTGATTTGAGAAACTACATTTGGAACATATTTCTCTTTATTATTACTTGTAAAAGAAACTCGTGGTTTACGCCATAATTCTTGACTTTTTGCGCTCTTTCAGGAAATATATACATTCATTCTACCTATCGATCCTCCTTTTTAATCGTTAGATTATGCCACAGTTTCCTGCATTAAATTCAAAACCCCTCCGCTGTCCATATGTTGAGAAGGGAAGCAGCACTTTCAACAGTATTCGTCTGTCGGATAGGAATGTTGAGTCTGGTGGTCGTCTTCGTGCTTTTCGACGGGTGTACCCTCATCATCATCACTCATACAACACTCCTACAATATCCGCAAACACTTAAATGGTCACTCACCTTATAGGCCTACTCCTCTCTGCAAATAATACAAGAATACATCATCATCTTAACATGGTCAGTCGAAGAAATTGGTAAATTTAAATAGACGACATTAATGCCATCTATCTTCTTAGCGTGTAACCCAAAGTGCGAAATGTGCAGTGAGTGGTATTGGAAGCCCCAACGTATTTCACAAATATATGTTTTCATTGAATGTACAATTATTTTCTCTTCTGTTTATAGATACTGAATCATAGCATATACTTACCTGTACTGAAATTATTTAATTATCATATTACTTACAGTTAAATTTGTATTTATTTGGTTATTTATAAAAGCTCCACAATATGGTTTTACAACTCATTGCTCACTTTGAATGAAAACGGTAAAAATAAACAAACAACAATTGTTTATATATTTCTTTCATATGTATTTTGATATGGTTATTTGTTATTACAATATTCGTTTTACATTCCAATCAGAATGACATTTTCTGTAACAATTTTAATATTTATTAAATTCCCACAGTCAAGTTGTTCAATTTAACTTCGCCGAAGGGCTAGAAAAATTAAAATATAACTTCCTTTGCTAATACGGCTAATTTTCTTATCTCCTCTAAGCCCAGTTGGAACGCATTACTGTAACCATGATACCCTACAGGGACCATTTTGTTCTTGTTTACAATATGGAAGGAATTCTTAATAAGGATCTTATTTTTAACTTTTCCATTGTATATTTCTACGCAACACTGATATAGTTACAAACATTTGTCCTTACGACATCTGGACACGACTTGTCCATAAGGGTATTATATACAAAGGAAATGCCACCTTATGGGTTCCCGTACAATTTGATTCTTACACGAACACTTTGCCTACATTCGTGGATTCATTATTTCTAAAGTTGTATACTGTAATTGTCATATGTTACAGTTATTATTTTGACATAAGTTTTCAAGCAATGAAATTGTTCCAAAGTCCTCCCTGAATGGTAATAAAGTTGAATATTACAATCGTACGCAATGTCTCTCAAAGAACAGTATTTATAAGAATTATATTCATTTCGCTGTAGTTATCAAATTAAGTATTTTACAGTTTACACAATGTGGCAACACTGTCATCTGACCACGTGAACTAGCACAGATAATAGCGGTGCCATCACACCAGCCATTGTTCTGGTTGCAGCGCCTTTTCTCGCTCCGGAATTCACTCCTCTCTCTGCTTGGACGTCTTGCATAGTTGAGCTCTGGTCTAATACAGATTCCTCCATCATAGATTGCATTGGAGCTGTGGAAAAAGAATAAAAGCACATTTTAGCTTACATTAAATGTGTTCCAAACCTTTCTGAACACATCCTCTTCATAAAGAATGCACATATTTAACCGTATTATTTGTAATACTACAGTTCCTGTGTACATTTTAATACTTTGGTGTTTGGAAGTAGTAGCTTTCCTCCATTTTCTTAAATTGGCACTGATTCTGGCATTTACCTTCTTCCTGACATCAATATAAATTTAGATGTATTTTTTTAATATCGCCAAAACTTGCGCACAGAAAAACATTTTTAAATTTCTAATTTTGATCTTATAAAAAATTTAGTTTCAATTACAGGAACAATTAATTAGTAGTCCTGCACTTGTCTGTTAAAAAATATATATATATATATTCTAAACAAAGTTACTCTTTGAGAGAGTGAACCAGCCCAATATATTATAATGAAACCACTAATTGTAGTTTGGTACCGACTGTCAACCGGCTGAGAATTATTAACGTATGAATGATTAACAATTAACTTTTTGTCATTATCTGAAAAAAATACTGTCAATTAGGGGACAGTTGTTTTAATTGTACTTAGATACTGATTCCTAAAACATAATCCATATTACCTTACAAATGTAGAGAAAATTATAACAAGTATATCTTAGAAAATATTCATAGAGTACTTTTAGCTAATTCCAAAGGATTGTAGTTATTTATGTAGTACCTGTGAAATGCCTTTTTTAAAGAAAATGCTAATATTTCTCGATATTACTAGACACCGAAAATTACCATGAAAAAATTATATAAATACATTGTCCAATCCTTGCAGGTTGTCATTACAACCTTGCTGGGATTGTCTCCTGCAAGTTTTCCTGAGGTTGCAAATATGAAATGTTTTTTTATTACATTTTCTTGTCGATCGTATTTGAGAAAGAAACTAACTATAAACCATATATAGGCTACATATATAGTCCAATTTCAGCAGATTGTCTTAGGACATCACTGACATTTTATCCTGGCATTATTGGTGCAATTCAAACCCGCATCTGCCTGGAAGGCAAAGTTACGTTACCCGTTTAGATGATGCGTGGTAATTCGTACGAAGTATCAGTAGAGTCCTTAATACTAAACTTAGTATAAATTATAGACCATGAGCGACCAGAAGAATGATTTGGTTTAAGCATTTTTTTTATCTTCGAGCACGAATCGAACTTCATTACCTGTAGTCAGAAACTCTGACCACAAGATCACGAGGCTGGATATATAACTGTTATGCTCTAGAGGCCGCATTTTTTCGTAAGCAAACTTGGCATATAATAGTAAATTAAAAAGAGTAAGGGTGATATCATTAGCTAATGAAATCAGACCATTAGGAGATAAATTTAATTCTAATTGAAAATTTCGAAATTGCCAAATAAAAGAAGGAAACAGCAGGAATTTGGAGCCGGAACAGGCCAGTTAATAAGCCTAAACCGTGACGAAGATGAAGAAATTACTTTAGTGGGCGTAATTTCTGTTTCCTCTTAATGAAACAGGAAATCTCATAAAATGTTTTAATTATATTCCGTAAATGAGCAAAATCGAACATTAAATTTAAATTCTTAAGGAATTTGCTTGTGCGCGACAGAATTTCTTTAGTTTAGAGTATATTTTTATTTATTTATTTTAAAACAGATATCAATAAAATACTGAAGAAGTCAATTAATGACATTTGGAAATAATATAAAACAAAACAAATTTAGGAGAAATTTTCAAAATATAAAATCCACTCTGACACACGAAGAATTAATGAAAATATGAATGATACAAACAAAACATTATATAATAGATTAATACAACACTGAAGAATGTAATTAATTACATTAGGTAATAATGTAGTGCAAAATAAATTTAGGAGAAAATTTGAAAGCATAAAACTACACTAATAATTAATGCAGTGGAGAATGATATAAACGAAATATCACATAATAGATTAATGCATTTTTTAGTTTATATTATTAGTTCCTATTGTATTTAATTACTTTCTTCAGTGTTGTATTAATCTGTTATATAATGTTTTGTATGGATCATTCTCCTTTTCATCAATTCTTTATGTGACAGAGTGGATTTTATATTTTGAAAATTTCTCCTATATTTGTTTTGTTTTATATTACTTTCTAATGTCTTTAATTGCCTTCTTCAGTCATTTATTAATATATCCTATAATTTTTTTTGTTTATTTTATTTCCCCTTGCTTTATTTTTTAATTATTTATGTGCCAGCATTTATTTTATATCTCAGAAACTGGCTTCTAAATGTATATACTTTGTTTTTCCTCTCCCTTTAACTAAACATTTTTAAGGTATATATTTTATATGTAAACATATTACCATAACTGAACTGCACCCGAGCACGAGCACCTGCTCATTCGGGTGTCAAATACTGTGTACAACATTTATTTGTGAATAAAATTTCTTATTACTTTACCTATAATATATTTTAAGAATTGAATTTGGATTGACCAGTACGTTTTGGGTTAAATTTTATTTATACACGCACGTACACACACACACATACACACACAGATACATACACATACATTAAATGTGAAATCAAAGGCTACTTTGCATTTTACTTTTATTTGTGTTCATAATTTTTCATGCCATTTCACAGAGACTATTTTATCATTTAGAAATCTTTTTGTTTACTTAATTATTAATTTTAAATATATTATTTTATTCTTATGACTGTTCAATATTGTCATTTAGAATAAATTTGCGTTTAAAATGTAATATCAAAATGATGATTACTTTATTATAAGTTAATCTTTCTTCTAGCTGAGTGGAAGAGATCACACGGGATTATTCTGAACGGGCTAAATAAAAAAAATATAAACACTAAACATTACATTATTAATTAAAAATGAAACGTTTAGTTAGTATTTTTTTTTTAAATGCTGTTAACTAAACAAGGAATTTTATATCAAATTATCAGGCTTTCATTTCGAAAAAAAAACTAATTCCAATGGCTTACCGTATATTAACTCCCAGGTTCAATATCTCATTTATTAAGACTCTTCACAAATATATATCCTCAAATATCCACGTCGATATTCCTAAAACTACATCTGAATATCATCCTTCCCCCTACGCCTAGATATTTTTATCGAGCTACATATCCTGTCCATATCAATATACTTGACTTAATTACATCGAAAATACTAGGGTAAAGATATGTAAGTAACGAATAGTGGGATATAACTATATGGTAAAACTATTTTTATCCTCAGTTGAGATATATATACATATATGGAAACATGTCTACGTATCATTAACCCGTCAGCGTGGAGCGACGTGACGTGTACGCAAGTTGAATTCTTCACCCAATGCGGAACGACGTGACATGTACGCTAGCTACACGCACTGCTTTAAACTGTAATTATGACCTTTGTGTTTACATTAACTATTTACCGTGTATACAAATTTTATGTAGAGACTTCAAAGTTTCTATTAGTGCATATATTAACTGATTACGGCCCTGAGTAACAATTTAAAATAATTTTATATTTGCATTTATTCTTGCGGCCTCTGACATTTTTCTTAAATTTATAACTTGATAAAGGATTTCTTATAAAACTAAATTCGCCTTTTTTTGTAGATTAGCTTGTCTATCAAATTGAATCTATTTTCAAATCTCTTCATTTTTAATAATAATGTCGCAAAATTCAGTATAAATAAAGGCCCAACAAAGTTATTTCCGATTTACGCTACAGTACAGGACCACAACAGTAAATTTCAGATATATATGTATATATTTTAAATGACGATATCCTTACATTATGGAAAGGTAGTTAGTCTACAATTCAGTCAGTATCTAAAAGGAAAGTGGTCCACTACAGACCTTAGAAGGTTCTTGGGATATTAGGAGGTTAAGGCTCCCACTTTTCTAAAGTATCGGTACTTGATGTAAGCCGAGTACTTATTTCTGTCTGACGGCCCATAACAAGCATCTGGTACTCATTTCAGTTAGAGGCTGAGTCAACCCCGGGTTCACAGTGCCGCCTGAAGGTTTGATTCAGTTTAAAAATCCTGATCCGCCGGGACTCAAACCCTCGATCTTCCGGCTTGTAGCATGTTAATCTTTTAAGTCCACACCTCCGGTGAAACTATTATAGTCATATTTCATCAACTGGTTTCAGTTTGGAAACCAGAAGAAAGGCATTGAAATTTAGGGTTGATGAAGGTCTTTTAGTACAACAGGTCTGATGTGTAGGAAGACCAATTTTTGAAGGCACACGACCTAAAATAATGTTTCAAAAGTGTTAGAAAGATACATTTGGAGAAGGCTGCCCCCCCTACAAGAAAGAAGGTCAGCGCATAGAAGCAATGTGTTTGTAATAAACATGAACAAAGTAAACACAAGGGGAAAAAAATACACTTATTGTTGCCCGAGTGTCAAACTGCTGGTTTACATTTTGAAGATTTATCACACCAATTTTTGAAGTTCATTTTTTTTAAGACCCTTCTCTTTGTGTAAATATAAATAGGATGAATAAAAAATTTCGATTTAGACCGGGTTTTTTGCATTATAAATCCTGGACACAACCCCTAATTGTATTTCATCAGTTTTCAAGATTTCTAAATTTTGTCACTTTCTAGGAAAAATCCAAGACTATAGCCTTGGAAAAAAATAAGTTGATTTTAAAAATTTCGATTTATACAATGTTTTTTGGACTATATATATCCAGGACATACCCCCTAGATTGTATTTTTGCAGTTTCCAAGGTTTCTAAATTTTGTAATTTTTGTGAAAAAATCCAAGACTGTAGCCTTGGAAAAAAATAGATTGAATTAAAAATGTTCGATTCAGACCGGGTTTTTTCCATTATAAATCCCGGACACACCCTCCATGTATATTTATTGTTTTCAAAATTTCTAAATTTTGTCATTTTTGGGAAAAAATCCTAGACTCTAACCTTGGAAAAAATAGGTTGAAAATAAAAGTTTCGATTTAGACCGGGTTTGTTGCATTATAAATCCCGGACACACCCTATAGATTATATTTCTTCAGTTTTCAAGATTTCTAAATTTTGTCACTTTTTAGGGAGAAATCCGAGACTATAGCCTTGGAAAAAAATAGGTTGATTTTAAAACTTTCGATTTAGACCGTGTTTTTTGCATTATATATCCAGGACACACCACCTAGATTGTATACTTGCAGTTTCCAAGGTTTCTAAATTTTGTCATTTTTGTGAAAAAATTCAAGACTTGGAAAAAAATAGGATGATTTTAAATATTTCGATTTAGACCGGGTTTTTTGCATTATAAATCCCGGACACGCCCCTTAGATTGTATGTTTGCAGTTTTCAAGGTTTCCAAGTTTTGTCATTTTTGGGAAAAAAACCAAGAAAAAAAATCCTTGGAAAAACAGAGGTTGATTATAAAATTTTCGATTTAGATCGGGTTTTTTGCATTATAATTCCCGGACACAACCCCTAGATTGTATTCCTTCAGTTTTTATCATTTCTAAATTTTGTCACTTTTTAGGAAAAATCCAAGAATATAGCCTTGGAAAAAAATAGGTTGATTTTAAAAATTTCGATTTATACAATGTTTTTTGAATTATATATCCAGGACACACCCCCAAGATTGTATTTTTGCAGTTTCCAAGGTTTCTAAATTTGTAATTCTCGTGAAAAAATCCAAGACTGTAGCCTTGGAAAAAAATAGGTTGATTTAAAAATGTTCGATTCAGACAGGGTTTTTTTCCATTATAAATCCCGGACACACCCTCAATGAATATTTATTGTTTTCAAATTTCTAAATTTTGTAATTTTTGCGAACAAATCCTAGACTCTAACCTTGGTAAAAAAAGGTTGATAATAAAAGTTTCGATTTAGACCGTTTTTTTTGCATTATAAATCCAGGACACACCCCCTAGATTGTTTTTCTTCAGTTTTCAAGATTTCTAAATTTTGTCTTGTTTGGGAAAGAATCCAAAGCCTTGGAAAAAAATAGGTTGATTTTAAAATTTTCGATTTAAGGCCAGTTTTTTACATTATAAATCCCGGACACACCCCCTAGATTGTATTTTACAGTTTCCAAGGTTGTTATATTTTGCAATCTTTGGGAAAAAATCCAAGACTATAGCCTTGGAAAAAATTAGCTTGATTTTAAAATTTTCGATTTAGTCCGGGTTTTTTGCATTATAAAAACCGGACACACTTCCAAGATTGTATTTTTGCAGTTTTCAAGGTTTCTAAATTTTTCACTTCTTAGGAAAAAATCCAAGACTATAGCCTTGGAAAAAAATAGGTTGATTTTAAAACTTTCGATTGAGACCGGACACATACCCTAGATTGTATTTTCACAGTTTTCAAGATTTCTAAATTTTTTCATTTTTAGGGAAAAGGTAGGTTGATTTTAAAATTTTCGATCTAGACCGGGTTTTTTGCATTATAAATCCCGGACACATACCGTAGATTGTATTTTGTTAGTTTTCAAGATTTCTAAATATTTCATTTCTAGGAAACAATCCAAGACTATAGCCTTGGAAAAAAGTAGGTTGATTTTAAATTTTTTTATTTAGACCGGGTTTTTTGCATTATAAATCCCGGACACAACCCCTAGATTTTATATCTTCAGTTTTCAAGATTTCTAAATTTCGTAAAATTTAGGAAAATATCCAAGAATATAGCCTTGGAAAAACAGAGGTTGATTTTAAAATTTTCGATTTTGACCAGGTTTTTTGCATTATAAATCCCTGACACACCCCCTATATTGCATTTTTGCAGTTTTCAAGATTTCTAAATTTTGTAATTTTTGATAAAAAATCCTAGATTATGGCCTTGGAAAAAAAAAGGTTGATTTTAAAATTTTCAATTTAGACCGGGTTCTTTGCATTATAAATCCCGGACATACCAACTAGATTGCATTTCTTCAGTTCTCAAGGTTTCTAAATTTTGTCACTTTTTACGAAAAAATCCAAGACCATAGCCTTGGAAAAAGTAGGTTGATTTTAAATTTTTCTATTAAGACCGTGTTTTTTGCAATATATATCCAGGACACACCCCCTAGATTGTATATTTGCAGGTTCCAAGGTTTCAAAATTCTGTCAGTTTTAGGGAAAACATTAAAAAATTGGAAAAAAAAAATAGGATGATTAAAAATTTCGATTTAGACCGGGTTTTTTGCATTATAAATCCTGGACACACCCCCTAGATTGTATATTTGCAGTTTTCAAGGTTTCTAAATTTTGTCATTTTTGGGAAAATATCCAAGATTATAGCCTTGGAAAAACAGAGGTTGATTATAAAATTTTCGATTTAGATCGGGTTTTTTGCATTATAAATCCTGGACACAACCCCTAGATTGTATTTCATCAGTTTTCAAGATTTCTAAATTTTGTCACTTTTTAGGAAAAAATCCAAGATTATAGCCTTGGAAAAAAATAGGTTTATTATAAAACTTTCGATTTAGACAGTATTTTTTGCATTATAAGTCCAGGACAGACCCCCTAGATTGTATTTGTGCAGTTTCCAAGGTTTGTAAATTTTGTAATTTTTGTGAAAAAATCCAAGAGTGTAGCCTTGCAAAAAAATTTGTTGATTTAAAAATGTTCGATTCATACAGGGTTTTTTCCATTATAAATCCCGGACACACCCTCCATGTATATTTATTGTTTTCAAAATTTATAAATTTTGTCAATTTTGGGAAAAAAATCCTAGACTCTAGCCTTGGAAAAAATAGGTCGATAATAAAAGTTTCGATTTAGACCGGGTTTGTTGCATTATAAATCCCGGACACACCCCCTCGATTGTATTTTTGCAGTTTCCAAGGTTTGTAAATTTTGTAATTTTTGTGAAAAAATCCAAGACTGTAGCCTTGGAAAAAAATAGGTTGATTTTAAAATTTTCGATTCAAACCGAGTGTCTTCCATTATAAATCCCGGACGTACCCTCCAGATTGTATATTTATTGTTTTCAAAATTTCTAAATTTTGTCATTTTTGGGAAAAAATCCAAAAAAAATAGGTTGATTTTAAAATGTTCGATTTTGACCAGTTGTTTTGCATTTTAAGTCCCGGACACACCCGGTAGATTGTATTTTTACAGTTTTCACGGTTTCTAAATTTTGTCACTTTTTAGGAAAAAATCCAAAAAATAGGTTGATTTTAAAACTTTCGATTTAGACCGTGTTTTTTGCATTATATATCCAGGACACACCCCCTAGATTGCATTTTTGCAGTTTCCAAGGTTTCAAAATTTTGTCATTTTTGGGAAAAAAATTCAAGACTATAGCCTTGGAAAAAAATAGGATGATTGTAAAATTTTCGATTTAGACCGGGTTTTTTTTGCATTATAAATCCAGAACACACATCGTAGATTGTATTTTTGCAGTTTTCAAGATTTCTAAATTTTGCCATTTTTGGGAAAAAATCCAAGACTATAGCCTTGGAAAAAAATAGATTGATTTAAAATTGTTCGATTCAGACCGGGTTTTTTGCATTATAAATCCCGGACACACCCCTAGATTGTATTTCTTCAGTTTTGAAGATTTTTAAATTTTGTTATTTTTGGGAAAGAATCCAAGATTATAGCCTTGGAAAGAAATAGTTTGATTATAAAATTTTCTAATCAGATAGGGCTTTTTCCATTATAAATCCCGGACACACCCTCCAGATTGTATATTTATTGTTTTCAAAATTTCTAAATTTTGTCATTTTTGGGAAAAAATCCTAGACTGTAGACTTGAAAAAAATAGGTTGATTTTAAAATTTTAAACAGATAGACTCGAACCCTTCATCTAATGAACACTAAGCCAAAGTGTTAACTGACTGAGCTACGGGTAGAACTTCTTTTTCGGAGAACATTTAAAAACAAAGGAGTCTCAATCGCCTGTTAACGTTCTTAATTGGAATGCGGAAGGTCTCAAAAATACACTGAAATATATACCAGTAGAGGAACTACTAGAATATGACATAATGGTATTCACAGAAACATTCGCAACGGAAAACAGAATACACACAAAGAGGGGTTGACGGAATACACTAGTCCGGAAGGAAAAAGGATGGCAGGCCGACAGGTGGCGTATCAGGATATCTGAAAGCCATCACAGGAGGAACTTCAAATAAATGAACAAAGACGAAGGACCATACTCACAGTGAGGGGAGAACAGAAAACATAACAATCGTGCGTTAGCAGTATACATACGACCACAAGCAACCACGGAGGAAGGAAGTGATAGAAAAACTTTAATAAACAGAAATAGCAGACACGGAAGAAGACGAAAGCGTCATAATAGTTGGAGACAATCAAATGCCGGATAGACAAGAAGAACACAAAGGCTGAAGTAAGTTCTAGAGAGAGACACTGAGAGAAGAGGGTTACCACCCTAACCAATAAGATGGAACTGCCAAACATATATAGAGTACAATTGGAACAAGCGCGATCGAGTTTACTGATAGTTAAGGGGAAAAGATCTAAGATTAATAGAACAAAAGGGGATATGGTCATCAAACTTAGCACCCATCAGGAAACACGTACCGATTAGCAAACAAAAACTGGAAAAGACAAAGGACAGAAACTCGGGACCAAAACAAGGAAACCCCTAAAAACAGGGCAGGATATAAAGAAAACCAGATATAGAACAAATACGTATAACAAAAAAGTGAGCATAGATAAAGCTAAAACGAGAATAAAGGAAGGGCCAATTGGACAAAGCCCCTAGACATCAACACCAACAACCTTATAAAGAACGCCTGTCAACCAACATCAAAAAGAAGAACACAACCGTGGTTCGACAGGATGTGCTACACAGAACGGAAGGAAACACTAAAAGCACTAAACAAAGGAAAGGAATCCAAAAACCAAGTAGACCTGGAACGATACGCCCAGAAAAGAAAACAGTACAAAAACATAATAAAATACAAGAAAACCCATTACATAGAAATGAAAGCCCAACAGCTAGCCGAAGAAAGCAGAAAAGGACCCTTTCCTGGTCTTAAGGAGGAAACCAGAGGAGTGATGAAGAAAATACCGATAGATGATTGGAAAACCACTTCACAAAAATACTGAATGAAGGAAAACAGAACAGAAGCTTACGAAGCCAATATTACCAGGAACCCAAGAACCCTGAATCTGGAAATGGAAATCACAGAGGATGAAATAAACAAATGCGTGAAAGAAGCAAAAACAAAAAAAAGCCACAGGACCGGATCAAGTAGCACACGAACACCTAAAGGCATCAGCCGACGTGCTAATATCAATATGGAAAGAACTGTTTAACAAATGCATAGAGGACGAGAACCATACCAGAACAATGGAGAAGAGCTACCCTGAAAAATGCTGTATAAAGGTTAAAGGAAACACGGGAGACATGAACTCATACAGAGGCGTTGTACTGGAGAACACCCTGTTCAAAATTTTTATGAAGGATACTTACAAACAGATTGATGGACATCACAAAATTAAACATCCCAGATAACCCAATTCGGATTTAGGAAAGGAAAATCCACTCTGCAAGCAGCATCCGCATTATTATATGAGATAGAAGCAGCCCTCAACAGACCGAAAGGAAATACTACGGTGGTCTTCATAGATTATGAAAAAGCGTTCGATTACATAAACAGAACAAAACTACTCCGAAGATGAGGGACATGATTGGAAACGAGCACCCCATTTGTTGGATAGTACACGACATAATGAGGCGAAAATGGTTACAAATAACAGATGCGGGTGAGGTGCGGCTCAGACGAGGTTATGCAAACTAATGGGATACTACAAGGAGATCCCATAAGCCCGCTACTATTTAACATAATGACGGCTGACATTGGGAAAGCAACGAACGGGACCACGCTGGTAATGTATGCGGACGACATGGCCATTGGGGCAGAAAAGACAAGAAAGAAGAATTGCCAAAAAGGGCATAGATGGGATACAACGATGGGCTATGGAAAATGAGTTCAGATAAACAGCAACAAGACCGTACAAATGGTTTTCAAGAAAGGAGGAAGAACAGCGGCAAGTGATAATCTAAAACTAGGAGAAGAACCGATAAGAATGGTCAAACAAATTCAGATATTTAGGCATAACACTGCAGCCAACAACAAAGTCTTTCAGCGCACATGTGCAGGAGAGAGCAGCAGCAGCTTATAAGAGCTATGTGCAGTATCAAAGACATCACATCGTTAAAATTAGTCACAGCCATGAAATTATTCGCATCAGTGATCACCCCGATCGTCACCTACGGGATAGAACTGATATGGGAGAAACTATCGGCCAGGCGATATGGAGGAGGTTAGAAAAAGTAAAACCAAGATTCATCAAAAAGGCATTAGGTGCAAGCAAATACACACCAAAATAGAACGGCACCAGATCCGGCTAGCCAGAGAAACCTTCTTCCTAGAGGGAACTGAAGGAACACGGATACGACTGCCAGGCAAAGGAGCCAATAAGAAAGTCATCGAAACAAAGAAACAGAAAAAGGAGATCGACGAAGTTTCTACGCCTCAGATTGCATGGTAAACAGAGAAGTGGCTGGAACAGTAGACCACCCACAAAGGCACGAATCATAGGTAGCAAACCCGGATATCATCACAAAAGTGCAAAAATACAAAATTCCACAACCGAGTGATTCGTGTGAATGAAGGATATGCGACCCAACAGTGTGAGCGATACCATTTCCAAACAATGCAGATATGGACAGGGATCACTGACGAAACTCATAGAAAGACAAATCAAAACTTATAACTTAATGCTCGTTCGAGTGCCTTTCCCAAGTTATTAATGCAAAAAATCCGGTTTTT
>JASPKZ010009787.1:0-77115 GCA_030220185.1 Diploptera punctata
CCAAAATATGTGATTGAATGCAACTTAAGATCATGTTTAACAAAATCAAGAAGTGATAATTCATACAAATAATGCATACTCATATAAATTTAAGCCCTGGATAAAATATTTTAAGCATGAAAATCCAGTTCTATAGCCATTTCAACCTTTAATCTATTTGGCTCTGTAACTAATATATTTGCTGTCTGTAAATCTATTTAATATATTCCTGGAACATACAATTATATCACCATTTTCATTCTTAATTATATTGTGTTCTACCTGAAACCCTTTACTTTCTATCCAAATTCCCTGATATAAATCTCCATTGATCCTATTTTATTGCATTCATTTCAAGACCATTCATCTCCTCTCTTAAATCTCCTCTCTTTTTACTCTTTAAAACCATAGTTGTTTCCTGTCTAATGTTACTCAATTGTTCTAAATTTATTTAATTTGGCTCATGAACCAATTTTTTTTTCTTTTCTTTCCAATGTTAGCACATTCCTCATTAAACAATTTCTAATTTTGCCTCTTTTTAAATAACCTACTGTTTCTTTTTAAAGTGTCTCCCAATCTCTAATAAAATCAGTTTTTTCTCTAGTTGCCACATTTTCATCTGAAAATTTCAATATTTCAAACCTGTTAGTAATTTTGACCTGGTATTCTTACCACAGTTCATCATTTCTCAAATTTTTTAATGTAAATTTTTCAGAATCATCTTTAGTGTTTGTACCTCTCATAAGCAATAACCATTCTCAGATTTTCATCCTGACCAGATGATTCCCTACTGACTTGATATTGATTATACTAGTATACCAGCAGTTAAATATTAATACATGAACTATCTGATTTTATATTTCACCATCTGGAGACATCCAGGTGTATTTATGCATATCCTTATGCTGAAATGTTGTGCTCTTTACAGTAAGATTCTTTAGTGTTACAAAGGTGATTTATCTAATGGTATTTCTTCACTATCTTCATGAAGACTGAACTTGATTATTGTTTATTAAATCAATATTGAGAGGCTACTGCTATTCCTATGATAGAAATACGTAAATTAATAAACACAATTAAATTATTGTAAATCAATGGTAAAGAGAAAAAATTTTTGTCTTCTCCAGGTAGAAGCCATTCATTGTGTATTTGTGAATGATTATTCATTACGATTGAATGTGGGACCAGTAGAGTAAGGTAAAGGAAGGATTTATGCTTGGATGGGAATGAAGCCTGGATTAGCTCAGTGGTCTGAGCATTAGCACAGAAAGCTAAAGGTTCAGGGTTCAATTCCCGGTTCAGGCAAAAAATTTTCTCTTTACCATTGATTTGATTATTGTTGCCTGAATATATCTTCCCATACCACTTTTGCATTAAAATCTTCTAAGACAATTTTAATATGATATTGTGAAAGGCTATTAAATATGCATTCTAATTCTTCATAGAACTCCTTGATCTTATCATCCCTATCTTCTGTGGGAAAGTACATTTAAAATTACAAAATCATGTTGTTTACTCTTTATAATCATGTAAGATATCCTGTCGCTAAGAAAAGTAACATCTTATGTAACCGAGAGGATCTTTCTTTGGATTAAAATCCTGTTCTGAATATTGGTCTCACTAAATCCCCATTGTATAATGTAAAGCTTCCATATCCCTGACTACCCTCTTCTAGTGCCATCTAACTTCCTGCAAAGCAACTATATTCAAGGGAGATTTATCTAATTTACATGTTAATATTTCCAATGCCCCACCACTATATAGAATCCTATACTAGTTTTACTTTTGTGAGAGATTTCAAGGACATACAGGTGTCCGATATTCACCTGTGGTGATCTCCTACCTCTTGTAAGATACCTCCTCACATGATAGTCACATGATAAGCCGATTAGGGGATTCCCCTTACAGAGTTGTTTTGATATTTGACTTGACAGGTCCCTCTTGATTTTTTCTGTGTTTTGTGTAGAAGTATTTTCCTGGTAGTGATATGGCTTCACATATGGGTGGTATCAGACGACAGTCTAAAAACATGATTTATGATGTGTACAATTTCTTTAAGTTGCTTGAAAACTGTGAAGAAAGTGTAAAATGTATATGCAAAAGATGGTTGCAAAGGTATGTGGTGTCATTAAGTACAGTGCAACGCGTTTGTAAGGAAGCTTAGAAGAGTATGGCTGCTGATGTGGAAGTCCAAGCCCCAGTCACAGACCTGTCCTTTTCATCTCCAAGGAAAAACATAATTTTAGGAAAGCCAGCCATAGAATCAGATGCTTTTGAGAAAGATGTTTCTCACCATTCAGTACAAGAAATTTATGATTGTGGAGAATATCCTACTCTAAAAAAACTAAGGGGTATATTGAAAGAAAAGATAAAACTACAAGGGTGGTATTACCTCTGTATGTAAGATACTAAAAAATACTTTATTTTAGATATAGGAAATGTTACGCGGGCGCGTCTGTTAAGCCCCTGCGTAATGATAGCGTTAAGTTCCCTATTGTTTAAGTGGTCTTAGGCCCGAGCGGTTGGCCTTGGTTTTGGAGGAAGAGTTCTACAATTAAACATATTAAATCACAGTAAACGAAAAATTAACATAATTTATTAAAATAAATTCAAACATAAAGAGATATTGAAACCATAACATATAAAAGGTTATTTAAAACAGCTGAAATCGCCACATTGTCAAACGTAAAAATATTCAACTTTGTTCGTTATCTTAAGTTTCTAGGACCATTTGGTCCCTTATTTAAATTCTAAGTCTGAAAATGACCAAAAATGAAAGAAAGTTTTCATATTACCCATGTAGTTGCCACCGGCCCGCTGGGGGGGACCGCAATCGGTCCCGCTGCCGTTCTGCCTTTTTCACTCAAAAATCCCGGCTTTTATATGATTATCTTCACCTTTCACCATCCCCTAAAGCTAATGGAAGCCCTATTTCTTGCCCCATCTGTAGTAATATTCCTAGTATCTTCATGGCCAAATTATATAAGGTGTTTTTAACTTCTTCCCTAATGTGTTTGGGTTACATAAGGTTTCGTAAGAATTTCCTATTAGGTTGAAACTAATGAGTTGTTTTTGATATTATATAAGATTTCATAAGTGTGTCTTCATTGTTTGACAAATATATTGAATTGAAATAGTCATTTTATAATAATTTTTTCCTTAGTTTTTTATCTATAAAACACTTATGTATATTTGGATTAAGATTTTAATCCGCATTTAAAGGGTGAATATTTATGCCCTATTTTTTGGTATAATACACATGTATATGTGTCTATTCTTTATCGGCTTTTTTATAGTATTTTATTATTATTACAGTTAGGCCCTAATGTTTTATAATATTCCCCCCCCTAAATAAGACTGTAGGGTTGAAAAACCGAAAGTCTTTTTTTCCTTACAGGATATCTCTCACCTCTCGGGGGTTGGTCCTGACATTTATCTTATTAGTTTATCTTTAAGTGGGAGTGGAACTGACGTCGTCAATTGGCGATTCCATCTGTCCTGGAAGTATTTTGTTCTCATCCTAAGAGGTTAGATCGTTTTTTTACTTGTAAATTGCCCCGGATACCTTTAATTGCGGCGAAATATCGTAAGATCCGTTTACTTAGTGAGAACACCATACTTAAAAAAAAAACAAAAATCACAACATAGCAAGCCTTTGCGCTTTAATACAATATGCCTATTGTTTTAAAAAAAATAATGTTTATTGCTGGAAAAAACAAAAAATATCGACTATATATAAAAAAAATCTTCTCGTCTTCGTTTTAAACCTTCTGTGGTTTCTTTTGAAACGACGCACTTTCACTCTTATTTATTTCCGACGCACTTAATCACTTTTCGTTACTTTTGTTATGCACTTCGACGGTTTCTTTTTGTTATTCACTCTGACGGTTCTATTCCGTGAACCGGATTACTGTAAAACTTATAAAAACTGTGGTGTCTGCTGTGGCTAGCTTGAAGGTCCAGGTTCGTGTAGGCTTGCCTTGATGGAGGATGCGATGTTCTCATGCTTGAGGTCGTGGTTCATTTTCAGCTGCCGTTGGTCCAGGTAGGCCTTTGATTTAGTTAGGCCTTGTTTCTTTGAACAAAACCCAGTTAGGTCCAAGGAGAACTTGTGAAAGGTTTGATAGGGATTAATCTTGATGTGGAGTTTGTGTTCTTGACTCTTCTATAGGAAAAATTTGGAATGTAGGATGTTAGGCCAAGGTTTGGCGTTGGAGAAAGTCATTATTATTTTTTATAATTGCCTGGGTTTGTTCTTTACTGCTAATGAGGTGTTTTACCTCAGTTGATTGCGAGTCTGGACATTCACCCTTCTTATGCTCCGACACGAGATGTGTAGATGGTCCTGGCAGCTGCCCTGCGTCCTTAGATGTACAGGGTGCGGTTGGTCCTTGCAGCGTTATGCTGCCCTCGTCCTCAGATGTATAGGGTGCTCCGTGAGTCTGGCCCTACTTAATCTGCTTCCCATCTTGTGGTGTCGTGGTGGTGCCGCAGATCCAGGCGTGAAGCTGCAATTTCATGGCATTTGTTAAAACTTGGGAAAACATCGATTATGGGTTTGGTGGTTGTCCCGTACTACATGGGTACGCATCCTCTTTATCATTCCTGGTCATTGAATGTTTATTTTACCTCATTGCATATTAGACGTCCTGGCTTTAGATCTCATTGTTATCTACATGTATTGTTTAGTTCGGTGCACCCATGTTCCTATTTGTCCTTTATAGCTAGCCTCAAGTTGTAAAGGAAATGCTCTTATGTTTCTGGTCTTATGATTTCTTATGAATCATTTACGCCCTTATAGCAATTCAGGTTTTACTAGTTTCAACAAAAAATTGTCAGTTTTTCACCGTATTTTACCGCCGGTTTTCAACCTTCCATTGTTTGGATAAAATTTCAATTTTGATTTTCCTTCTTTGAGTCCTGGGTTCGATCGAGTGTGCTCGCCTACACATAAATCGCTAGGGCTTTAAGATGTAACTACTACTTTGTACGATTATGTAACCTGAATTCCGTATATCATTCCCTCGTGAGGTCCTGATTGTGAGAGCATTTCCTTTCTTCTATCCGGGATGCGTCCTGTGCATCTTAATTCTCTCGCTTCTACTCTGCCTGTCGATTTCCCATTTTACAGCCTACAGAGTTAACTTATTAAACATGCATCTTTGCGTCTTAAATTCCCTCGCTTCTAATCTGTCTGTCGTTTTCTCGTGTTACAGCCTACAAAGTTAACTAAACAAAAATGCGTCTAAATGGTGTTGTTTCCTTAAGTCCTTCCGAATTCGTTCGGCAATATTTCCTTACGCCCTTCCTGATTCGTTCGCAATATCTCATCTGGTTTCTTGAATTTCTGTATTTAATTTTCCTTCCATAACTCCTGATTATGCGTGGACTTTATTCCGTGTCTTGGGTCCCCATCTTACCTATGGGTTTAACCTCTCCCTTTTTATTTCTTATCCTTTGGTTTCCTTTTAATTTCCATTTACGTTTTTGAGTTAATTCCTGGTCTCATACGTGTAGACTTATTCCCTATCTTACATATGGTTTTAAGCTCTAAGTTCATGTCCAACCTATGTGTTTAACTTCTAATTTCATGCACTTCCTTAAGTGTTTAACTTTTACTTTCTTGTATTACCCTATGTGTTTAACCTCTAATTCCGTGTACAATCCTATGTGTTTAACCCCTAATTTCCTGTAGTACCTTATGAGTTTAACCTCTATTTGCGTGTACTATCCTTATGTGTCTAACCTCTAATTTTCTGTAGTACCTTATGTGTTTAACCTCTAATTTCTGCGATCTCCCTTTATGTACTACCTTAGGTGGTTATCCTCTAATTTTGTGTACCCTTTATGAACTTAACTTCTAATTCCATGTATTCCTTATGTGTTTAAACTCTAGTTTCTTGTATTTCTTATGTGTTTAACCTCTCATTTTCATGTACTATCCGTATATGTTTAACCTCTCTTTGTATGTACCACCTAATGTATTTAACTTCAACCTCCTCGTATTTCCCTATGTGTTTAACCTCTGCACTTCCCTAAGTGTTTAACCTCTCTTGTATGTAATATCCCTACTTAGGTCAATCTGTCTCTCTTGGCTCTACTCGTCGGTCGCACAATCGTAATATCTGTGTTTCTTTTAGTATTCTTCTTCTTTAGTGTCCCAACGTATCTGACGTCCCTGTCTATTATTCATTGTTCCCTCGTTATGACCATATCCATGTGTGCGTACGACTTTCCTTCGCGGTTTCCCTGGCATCCTGTCCTTCCTAATTCTATCCTTTTCTTTTGTATTTTCTTAGAAAGCCTGTTGGTGCCTCAACGAACACTACTGCATCCAGAAGGGAATTAAATCCTATCCTCCCAGACGGGGTTCGTCTCTTGCTCACCTCACTTCCTAACTTCGGGTTTATTAGAAACTCTGTCGGTTCCTCAACGAACACTACTGCATCCAGAAGGGAATTAAATCCTATCCTCCCAGACGGGGTTCGTCTCTTGCTAACCTCAGTTCCTAATCCCGGCTATGTATTCTTGGGATGGGTTAGCCAATTCACCTTGCACGACCATGAAGACCAAGAATGGGCTCGACCTCCGACAACGGTGACTCGGTTATTACATTGCACGACCACGAAGTGGAGGCCGGGATGCTCCCATCTTCGTCAACAGTGACTCGGTTCCTTCCTAACCCCACCCCAATTCACCTTGCACGACCATGAAGACCAAGAATGGGCTCGACCTCCGACAACGGTGACTCGGTTATTACCTTGCACGACCACGAAGTGGAGGCCGGGATGCTCCCATCTTCGTCAACAGTGACTCGGTTCCTTCCTAACCCCACCCCTCTCATCTTTGCGATTCCTGTCTCGCTATTTCTCCTGTCGGGTGAGCCAGCGAATTCACCTTGCACGACCATGAAGACCAAGAATGGGCTCGACCTCCGACAACGGTGACTCGGTTATTACCTTGCACGACCACGAAGTGGAGGCCGGGATGCTCCCATCTTCGTCAACAGTGACTCGGTTCCTTCCTAACCCCACCCCTCTCATCTTTGCGATTCCTGTCTCGCTATTTCTCCTGTCGGGTGAGCCAGCGAATTCACCTTGCACGACCATGAAGACCAGGAATGGGCTCGACCTCCGACAACGGTGACTCGGTTATTACCTTGCACGACCACGAAGTGGAGGCCGGGATGCTCCCATCCTCATCAACAGTGACTCGGTTCCTTCCTGACCCCACCCCTCTCATCCTGCTGCCTCAGGATCAACCTTAGGGAGAGCCTTCTTGAACTCATGGACGCCGCCTCATCGGAAAAGTGGATTTTATCCTAATCTTTTTGATGGGGTTCCCCTATCGCCCTCATCACTCCCTAAACCCGGGTATCATGACAGTTTTCCGTGGGTCTCTTTGCCCGTAATTGTATTGTGCTTTCATTTGTTTCTATGTTTCCTTGTTTCCTCTTAATTTCCTTTATTGTTAATTCTCCGATGCCTATCCTTCCCTAAACAACGATGTTCCATATGGTCCCTAACGTCAGTGCCAAGCCGGCAAGGTTTTATGGCCAGTGCCCCAAGATCATTTTGGAGTTCTCAGTCTCTAGATCATGTCATAACGGGGGTGCCCCACCTTCCGACTTGCACCTGCCTAGCTTGTTGGCGAAGTGTTCAGGCAACTCGCCAAATTTTCGAGGCCAAAACCTCTCCAAAAGGGTCCTTAGTCCTTCCCAACTTGTATCCCCGTGTGCGACTATGTAAAAGTTTCATCTCTGTTTGTGTATTTCTAACGTTACCTAGCCTAGATTGACCTAAGTTGTAGCCTATCCTTTTATTATCCCTCGTAGGCCTAAATATGAAGGGTCTTAAGCGATCTAGTTTTCACCTATTATCGTAATATGTCATATCTCATATGTGTGTGTGTCTAATACTCGACTGGTCACTAGTCCTAACTGACATGCTATCAAGGTATACAGAGGGAGAGATCTCGGCCGCAGATTCTTTCTCTGTTTCCTCCTGTAGCCACCTCAGTCAAGCGTCATGATCAGCTGAGTATAATAATTGTTGTGTAATTTCCTTTAGAAATATTATTCAGTGTAGCCCTTGAAATTCCAAATTTATATGATAATACCTTCTACTAGATCGATTAAGACACCCAACTATTGGTGAAGTATCCTAACCTCCATCTCCTAAATTGCTATGGGAATAAATTAATTTGTTTTCGGTCATTTCTGTATTTCAAAAAGTTTATAAATTTTCCTAAGTTCCCATGCCCCCTTCCGTTCTCTTGTAATACGTATATATTTTTCTCAAACCAAGTTGGATAATGCACATCCTCCCTTCTTAATCTGAATTAATTTACTGTGAATTATTATTTGATTTATTTATTATTTGTTATTATTATTATTATTATTATTATTATTATTATTATTATTATTATTATTATTATTATTATTATTATTATTATTATTATTAATTTACTGTGAATTGTTATTAGTATCATTATTATTGTTAGTTATAATTTACTGTGTTTTATTATTATCATTATACATTATCAATACTGGTAATTTGATTTTATTTTTATTATTATGATCGTTAAGGTTTATTGTTATTACTGATGTCATTTTTATTATTATTAACATAGTTACTGTCATTATTATTGTGGTTTATTAAATTACCGTGAATTATTATTATATATTTTTTTATTAAGTTTTAGGATCTTCATTAATATTAACAGTTTAGTTTGTTATCCCAGGGTATATCCTATTAATCACACGAGGATATCATAACTAATCTCTAGCATCCTATCCTTGAGGGTTATTCGTCGATGTTTGTTTGCCAAGTATCCTAATTTTCACCCCAAAAAAAACAACCATGATACAGCCGAAAAGAAAATATTTCTGGGAATAAGTCTATCCTTCCTTTTATCATTTCTGTAAGCATCAGTCTACTGTTATCACTTCCATAAGCATCTTGGTTTTACCTCCCCTCCGTAATCCTCACTAGCGGAGCTCTATGATTACGCCCAATCTCCGTTCTCCTCTTCCATTCGAGCTCTCTTATTTATACAGAATCTCCATTCTTTTGTTTCCGAAAACTAAATCTGAATTACGGATCAAGCGAGTCCTCCCTTAATTGCGCTAGCCTCCTGGACGTTAATTTTGATTTATTTGACTCATGACTTAGAACCGTCTCACATGTAGTCGAAATTTTCACAGAATGCGCCCGCCGGCATTGTTGTAAATCTCTCAACACCGCATGAGAGGTTAATAAAAAAATATTTTAAGTTATTATTTAACCTGACGTTCGGTCGTCTTCCTTTCTATGAGTCTCGAATTGGAAATCCCTTGGGCATATCTCTCGTGGTGATGCTTTCAGAAATGATTTATGTGTACATATGATCGTGCCACGTCTTACCGATAGACGAAATAATAAAATATTGTCATTATACACGTACAACATTGGATGAGATATTGCCTACATTAACAAACAAAAACAAAAAAAACTAAATCACTTTCATTACAACCTCTACAAATATTCAAAAAGAAATATCATAACCTAGGTTAACAACAAAAAAAAATATCCTCTGACTGAAACAACACCAAATTAATTCATAAACCTTATGTGTATAAAAAAAATCAAGTTCTAAAATGAACATAACATATAACAGAGCCTAGAAAAAAATTAATGTACATATAAATGTCTGCCTATTAAAAAAATAACACCTAAAAAAATTATCAACAACACCAAAATTGTCGTATATATCCAAAAGTTTACCCATTGTAAAAAAAGCCTTAATTATGCCTAGAAAAATAAAACATTTGTTGAAAAAAACATCAATACCTAAAATATAACCTAAAAACAGCGATATATTCAAACTTTACCCATTGTCTATGAAACCCAAATATTACATCAAAAAAAAAAAAACAAAATAAAATAACCTAAAGCCAGTTAAATAATAATAATGTCCCAAAGTTGACGATTTTCTGGTTTCTCTCTGTTTTAAAAGACATAGTTTATTCATGTGACTCCGATTGAAAGAAAAAAAACATATAGATTTTTACTGTGTACGAATTGAAGGTTAATTTTGTGGTCTAAGGTTCGTTTCTTTATCCGTGACAATAATAATAGAACATTGTTTTCACGAATATACCACCGCTAGTCACCAGAATGTTACGCGGGCGCGTCTGTTAAGCCCCTGCGTAATGATAGCGTTAAGTTCCCTATTGTTTAAGTGGTCTTAGGCCCGAGCGGTTGGCCTTGGTTTTGGAGGAAGAGTTCTACAATTAAACATATTAAATCACAGTAAACGAAAAATTAACATAATTTATTAAAATAAATTCAAACATAAAGAGATATTGAAACCATAACATATAAAAAGGTTATTTAAAACAGCTGAAATCGCCACATTGTCAAACGTAAAAATATTCAACTTTGTTCGTTATCTTAAGTTTCTAGGACCATTTGGTCCCTTATTTAAATTCTAAGTCTGAAAATGACCAAAAATGAAAGAAAGTTTTCATATTACCCATGTAGTTGCCACCGGCCCGCGGGGGGGGACCGCAATCGGTCCCGCTGCCGTTCTGCCTTTTTCACTCAAAAATCCCGGCTTTTATATGATTATCTTCACCTTTCACCATCCCCTAAAGCTAATGGAAGCCCTATTTCTTGCCCCATCTGTAGTAATATTCCTAGTATCTTCATGGCCAAATTATATAAGGTGTTTTTAACTTCTTCCCTAATGTGTTTGGGTTACATAAGGTTTCGTAAGAATTTCCTATTAGGTTGAAACTAATAAGTTGTTTTTGATATTATATAAGATTTCATAAGTGTGTCTTCATTGTTTGACAAATATATTGAATTGAAATAGTCATTTTATAATAATTTTTTCCTTAGTTTTTTATCTATAAAACACTTATGTATATTTGGATTAAGATTTTAATCCACATTTAAAGGGTGAATATTTATGCCCTATTTTTTGGTATAATACACATGTATATGTGTCTATTCTTTATCGGCTTTTTTATAGTATTTTATTATTATTACAGTTAGGCCCTAATGTTTTATAATAGGAAATAAAATGACGGTGGACAATTCTTAATGGAAAGAAAAGATATCAATTGCAAGCATAACATTTTTTATGAAAATGTGCAATATCAGAAATGAAAATAATTCCCATGTTATCATATACCTTGATGAGACTTGGGTAAATCAAAACCATAGTAGTAAATTTATCTGACCGGAATCAAAAAAAGACTGCTGGCCTCAAAATTCCTTTGGATAAAGCATCTCATTTAGTAGTAGGTCATACAGGCTTAGCTCGTCATAATTTTTTAGGCAAGATTTAGACTCCCAGCCATAGTAATGTACATCAAATATATATATATATATATATATATATGTCGATATATAGAATATTTAGTGAAATTTTAAACCTTAAATTTTTTCAGTTGGCCATAAGACAGATGAGCAGATGTTTTGAAAAGCCATTAAAAGAGTCTTCAAATGACCACTCTACACATAAACATATTCACCAAAAATTGTGAAACGTTTATGGGAAATTTCAAATGTCAGATAACCAAAGCATATCCTTTGATTTTTAAATTTTGGAGTAGATATGTGGACAATATCATAGCAATAGTAAAAAAAAAAAAAAAAAAAATAAAACAAATAGAAGATGCCGTTAAACTTTTGAATATTCATAATAAAACAATTAAATTTATAATGGAAGTGGAAAATAACCAAGAAATACCATTTTTAGACCTTAAGTTGATCAGAAATGAAGAAAAATGGAAAACAGAATTTGGAATTCACATTGATAATTATATTAAAGCAACAGGTTTTAACCATATTGCACATAAACAGGCAGTATTTAATAGTTTAACACATAGACTTGTGAATGTTCCCATGAGCAGAAAACAATTTAATAAAGAGAAAAAAAACATTATAAAAATAGCAAAAGAGAATGATTTTTCAGGAAAAGATGATTCATAAGAAAATAAATAAATTCAAGAAACAAAAAGTGATAATGAAAGTACTCTTCAGACAGATAAAGAAACTGGTAAAAAATTCAAGAAATTTACATACCATCCTTTAGTATTTAATAAATTTCAAAAAATTTTCAGTAAATTTAACATTAAATTAGCACCAAAAAATGATTACAGTTTGAATATATTAATCAAAACTAACAAAAATGAAAAAATTGAAGAAGGCAACAAATCAGAGATTTATCATATTGATTGTAAAGATTGTAAAAAATATACAAAGGAAAAACAAAAATGAACTTAAATACAAGATTGAAAGAACACCTTAGAAATGTTAAAAATGGAGAAATAGAAAAATCTGCAATAGCTGCACATGCATGGTCAGAAAAACACAGAATTGAAACTAAGGCCAAATTACTAAAACAGTTAGAAAATCTAAGGAACTCACAATTTGGAAAAAAATTTACATCTGCAAGAATAAAAAGAAAACTATGAATTTTCAAATTCCTGGAGAAAAAGAAAAAAAAATTGATTTGGAAGTTCATCAGTCAGCCAGCAGAGGGAGCATAAATCAACTTACAGGATGGACAACCGCAAAACAACAGTTGGAATGCATCGACAATGTTGTGCAAAAGCGACAAAACCCGGTCTACATCAAAATCAAGAAATATTAGGTGAGTCAAAATAAACAACTCAAAATAATTAAAAGAAACCTCATAATGTTATTTCCTACATATATTAAATTCAGCTTAAATGTTGAATTAAATGCCAGGAGAGAAACCAGAAATGTCGAAAGACAAACCTGGGGCATTTGGAAAAAAAAAAAAAAAAATATATATATATATATTTTTTTTTTAAACAAATTACTGTTCTTATATTGGTGATGAAGAGAGCAAGTTTGTAATAAAATGATTTCAAAGAATTTCAGTAATCATTTTGTACATGCTTGTTGCAAGGTACATTTGATGTCTTATGTACAAATTGCCTCAATTTAGTTAAAACATTATTGTAAAGTGATTCCAATAAAAGTTTAATAATGACCCTGGGGTAAAAAGGTAAAGTGTTCCCACTACGGAGTACTAGGAGTTAAGGTTCCAACATTTTCTAGACAATCTGTACGAAATGTCTACCAGGTTGTCAGCCCAGTATCACAGCCACCTTTATATTCGCAGAACATAGATCTAGTACTCGTTTCCATTAGAGATTGAGTCGATCCCAGGGCAATGATGCTATCAGAATATATAGACCAGTTTAAAATCTGGCCGTATTGAAAATCAAACCTTGTAGCATATTGCCTTAAGGCTCTTGATATATTAGGAGGATAAGCTCCCACTTTTCAGACAATTGTCAGCCCTGTGTGATGACTGTCTCTACCCACAGAATATGGGTCTGGTACTCCATTTTGATTAGAGGGTGAGTTGACCTCAGGACCATAGTTTAATGATTTTGATTCAAATGGGATTAAAATCCATGATCTGTCAGACTTAATCAGCTATGCTATGGCATACTCCCCACATTAAAAAAAAAAATATATTTTAAATATTTTTTATGCCAGACAATTAACACTGTTAAATAAATTATTATTTATCATTAATAAGAACTTCTATAATTCTGAGTCTTTCTTCCTCCTCATTTTCTATTTCTTTGGTGATATATGACATTTTATATGGTACCCAGTGTCAAGTAGACCCAGCTCCAGTCCTTGTCATTTTCGGTGAAGGGTCCACTGCAGTCACATACTATAGTCTCTCTTTCTGTCCCTGCCTTCAAGGCATGAATACTACTTCCAATTTTAATAACTGATTCCAACAGTTTATATTTCACCAGGAACACCTATGGTTGATATTGCACCTGCTTGCTATTGAGTATCATAGAGGATGTCTTAGTCATGGCCTCCTTCAGAATGATAGCCCATTCAGCTCCTCAGCTCTACTCTTCTGTCTTTGTATTCCCAAATCCTCTAAGTCCTTTACCATATAATCCAATCATTAAATTTATGAAAAACTAGCTAATACCTGGCATGCACTGCTATGCCTAAGTAAGTGAAAATTAATGTGCTTTTATGTTTAGTTGAATAAGTAAAAGAAAAAACAATTAGAAATTTATATTTTTATATACCCCATGCTGATTACCCAGTGTTGCCCAGAAATCTACTTATCCCGATCTTCTTGACATAAATGAGCTGAAATACAAAAATTAATGTGTTTTATGTTTAATTAAATAAGAAAAAGGAAAAAGTTATATCATAATTATTTTTAGATACCCCGTGCTGTTTACCCGGCATTGTCTGGGAATCCACTTATCTTGATCTTCTTGGCATAAATGAGCTAAAAGATAAAATTCGTTATTGTGAGTTATCCGTAAAAAGAATATTCGCCATGTGCTGTTATGCTTCCACAGGAAACTATGTATTTGTCTCGATCTTCTGGGCATCAATGAAAGACAAAAATGGTTATTGTCAGTTATCCATAAGAGATAAACATATGCTGTCGCGGACATTTTTGTAGAGCTTTTTGAGATATTCAATTCTGTGTATTTGCTATGGTTTAGGCAGCATAAGCCATTTAAGCATCTACTTTTTTCACATTTTACACTACAAAGGACGATTTTTAAGGGTGTAGGAGTTCAATATCACAACTCTCTTATGTTCATCCTGGGAATCTCCTGAACATTTTGCAAAAAGCCCCATAAAAATTGAATCAACGGTATGGCCGCACATAAAGTACGAACAAACAAACCAACACACAAACAAACATTAATTTTTATACATTAGATTAACCCTTCAGAGTGGATGGATTTAAATGGCTGGGAATACTCTGATGTGGGAGGAAGTTCACCGGTATTTAAACTCAGCCGTTCAGTGCCAGTATTCCAATAACACATTTAAATTGATATATCTTCAGTAATTTAAATGTTTTTGCAATTCCTTTATGGTGAACCCTTAATATAATATTTAATTAATTAAATTTGTTACGGTTCTCTCATAACATCTCTGCATTTTTTGCAGACTTATTTATGGTTGTTGTGCCACAGTTGAAATAGGTCCTTTTTGTAAATTTCTCACATAAGTGACACAGTGTATTGCACTAGGGATTCTTTGAAGAATTCAGAGAACCGGCTTTACCTAACAACAAAACGAAATATTTACACAAAGAGAAGGGTCTTAAAAAAAAATGAACTTCAAAAATTGGTGTGATAAATCTTCAAAATGTAAACCAGCTGTTTGACACTCGGGCAACAATAAGTGTATTTTTTCCCCCTTGTGTTTACTTTGTTCATGTTTATTACAAACACATTGCTTCTATGCGCTGACCTTCTTTCTTGTAGGGGGGGCAGCCTTCTCCAAATGTATCTTTCTAAAACACTTTTGAAACATTATTTTAGGTCGTGTGCCTTCAAAAAATGGTCTTTCTACACATCAGACCTGTTGTACTAAAAGACCTTCATCAACCCTAAATTTCAATGCCTTTCTTCTGGTTTCCAAACTGAAACCATTTGATGAAATATGACTATAATAGTTTCACCGGAGGTGTGGACTTAAAAGATTAACATGTTACAAGCCGGAAGATCGAGGGTTTGAGTCCCGGTGGATCAGGATTTTTAAACTGAATCAAACCTTCAGGCGGCACTGTGAACCCGGGGTTGACTCAGCCTCTAACTGAAATGAGTACCAGATGCTTGTTATGGGCCGTCAGACAGAAATAAGTACTCGGCTTACATCAAGTACCGATACTTTAGAAAAGTGGGAGCCTTAACCTCCTAATATCCCAAGAACCTTCTAAGGTCTGTAGTGGACCACTTTCCTTTTAGATACTGACTGAATTGTAGACTAACTACCTTTCCATAATGTAAGGATATCGTCATTTGAAATATATATATATATATATATATATATATATATATATATCTGAAATTTACTGTTGTGGTCCTGTACTGTAGCGTAAATCGGAAATAACTTTGTTGGGCCTTTATTTATACTGAATTTTGCGACATTATTATTAAAAATGAAGAGATTGAAAATAGATTCAATTTGATAGACAAGCTAATCTACAAAAAAAGGCGAATTTAGTTTTATAAGAAATCCTTTATCAAGTTATAATTTGAGAAAAATGTCAGAGGGCCGCAAGAATAAATGCAAATATAAAATTATTTTAAATTGTTACTCAGGGCCGTAATCAGTTAATATATGCACTAATAGAAACTTTGAAGTCTCTACATAAAATTTGTATACACGGTAAATAGTTAATGTAAACACAAAGGTCATAATTACAGTTTAAAGCAGTGCGTGTAACTAGCGTACATGTCACGTCGTTCCGCATTGGGTGAAGAATTCAACTTGCGTACACGTCACGTCGCTCCACGCTGACGGGTTAATATGATTGTCCTATATAGAACTTGGAAATGTTCATATACTCATTTATATTAGAAATAAATTATTAATATTAATTAATAAACTGAGTTAGATTTGTCAACTCATCTCATAATTGTAGATTTATTGAAGACTAATTTGATATTCTATGTATAATTTTCAATTCCATCTAACTAAATGATACATAGAGTATCAAAACTCATCTTCAAGAAATCTACAATTATGAGGTGAGTTGTCAAATCTAACTCTATTTATTATAAAAAATAAATCATGTAGTATCACTTCCTTTAAATATTAATGAAGATTACTAATATGTTTATTTTTCTTCCAGGTGGAATAATAATATTAGCATGCAAAAATGTGGTCGCTGGAAAAGAAGCAATGTCAAATATAAAAGAAACAAATAAATGAAGCAATAGTGTTAGTGAAGGAATTAGATCTTTCATCCCTAAAATCAATTCATAAATTTTACAAAGACTTAGGTAAAGATGTAACAGTGCATATTTTATTATTGCGTCTGTATTATATGTATCACCCATCTTAACATGATCAGACATCTACTTTCATCATCATCATCATATTATCCTTAATCTCTTAGCAGGAACATGTTTATATCTGTACTTCCTCACATAGGGCAAGGGTGTTCTCTTTCGAGAGTCACTTAACCAATTTTATTTCCCTACAGATACCAACAAGTGATAAGTGTTAACTCACTGCCTCAAAAAGACATCTAGAGGCAACTGAGGTATTAAGATTAAATTAAAATTTATTTTAATTTAATCTTAAATTAAACCTCATAGTGATTTTTTCGTATAAAAGTTCAAACTAAGGTATTACTTGGATGAGAAATTCTGATTAAATTTTGTTCAGAGGCCCTAATTTAGGCTTGAGATGGCTTAAAATTCTTCCCAGATGACGTGTCCCCTGGATTTTTACATCCATCCATCAATCCTGGTTACCAAAAATCAGAAACTTAACCCCTAGACCATTAACGCTGACAATTGAGAATAGGGCATCCACAAAGTGACTCCAACAGATCACATTCTGTCCTATCTTCTTTACTGTTTTCCAAGTAATTCCTATCCCTGCAATTTTGTACTGCATGGTTCTTCTCCAGGATTGCTCTTTGCCCCTGAGGATCCCATTAGAATGCTGTTATTTCAATTGATTCATTATCTTTCCATAAGTTATGTCCTATTCAGTTCTATTTTGGTCTTTTATCCCTATTTTAATTTCTTTTTCTTTTCTTAATTTTTTCCCCATTGTTCTTTATTTGATATTATTTCTGGCCATTTTATTTTTAACATTTTTCTTAAGCATCTATTCTTATATGTTCTGCACTGTAACCAAGTGGTTAAGGCAAGATGTTTGGCGCAGAGCTATGGGACTTGTGCTAGTTCGATTATCTATGAGTGAAGAAATTTTCTCATGGAATTTCAGCCAGTATGGGACCGGTGCCCACTCAGCATCATGAGGTATTTGGGTAGCTACAATAAGTAGCAGCTCCAGGTTGGAAAACCAGCTATAATGCTGGGGACCCGACATGCTGACCACATTGCCATCCCTGGATGATTGTCTGTCTCTGTGATTAACACATGTGGATGTGAGGCCAGCAGCCAGCTGGTAAGCCAAGAGCCTTCAAGGCCTATCACACTAAGTAGTTTAATCTATTCTTAAATACTTGCAATTTATTGTCAATGTTTTTACTTGTTTTGCATAATATAAAAACAGATTTAATGTTACTGTTGAAAAGTTTTATTTTGGACATCATTACATTCAATTTGTTATTTTAATTACTATAATTTGGAATTACACTCATTTCTAATATTTGTAATTTCCTAATAAAAATATAGAAATTACAATAAAAAAACATTGAGTCAACCAGGGATTCTCCATTTCCTAAAAGATTTAAAATTATAATGTATATGTCCAAATATGGTATCGGTACACACATTTCAAGAATAATGCATATAATATGCAATATTCTTGAAACAAAATTAAATAATTAATATATATATATATATATATATATCATATGGATTGCGTTATGCATCAACTGGCTATGCACCATTCTGTAAGTTTCAAGAAAAATATGTTTATATTTATTGTAACACCAAACTAACAATACTGGATATTATAAGTTATTTTCCTTGTTTGACAGTTATGCAAAAACAATCTAAGAGTGGAAACATTTGGCACTTAGCTGCATGATACAAAATTTAGAATTACCATTTATGAAGATCTGGTTTCATACCCATTTGTTGCAAAACACAGAATCTCTTATAGGACTGATGGCATTTACATGTTTCTTTAATAATAATGCCACATTTAAAGATTTGGCGCTAAAAGTGTGCGTACACTTACTTCGTGAGCCAGTGCAACAGAAAGCATCAAAATATTTTTAGATGGTACTTAGCCAGTTGATGCATAACATTGTACATATATTAATCCGAACTATGCTAAATTATCTAATAATTTGCTATACTGTAGTAAATGGAAATCATCTAAATGAGTGAAGCTTGTGTTCAGAGTTAATTAGAAAGACTGGTAGAGATAAGTAATTGGACATTACATCAAATTTCATTAAGAGAATTATTGATTATAATAACATTCTTGATTATAGAGTTTTTTTTAATGTCAAAATATTATTCTTTGTCGGCTGCAATAGACTAGTGGTTGTTTCTTGCCTCTGGTCTCAACAGTTGCAGGATCAAACCCGACAGGGGTTGATGGATTTTTTTAGGATGGGAAAATCCAAGGAGCAAGTCCTCCAGGAGTGACTTTAAGCCATAGGTCCTGAGTCTGAAGATTTTCAGCTCATAAAATAACTGCAAGCCTGAATTAAAAGGCCTCTGTGCAAACTTTACCAACCTTCTTCATTGTGGTAATACCTTTCACTATCAAAATATATACAGGCTTGGTTATTAATATAAACAAAGTAAAAGTATACTCCCAAATTTAGGAAACTCATTAAAAATCTATTATTACAAATTTTTCCTTATTCTCTAAGGGTCGAATGTTTGAATGCATTAGACAGTAAAAGGCGTTCTCTGCTGATAAAGTTTTATTCAAACACATTTTTCTTACTCAGAAATCTACTCACGCGGTAATAATTGTAAAGCTACCTGACAAGGTACCTTAAGATCGTAGCTCAAGATATAAACTTATGTGAAAATCCCGAAGGGAACCGATGGTAACCGATGTAGTTTGAAACTTATCCAAGATGTCGGACCTTGAAGACTTCGATCATGTTTTCGGTATACGCGGAGAAGAGGAATTTGATAAAGTCTACCAAAGAATTCAACTGGAAGAACAGAGGAATCGGCGTAATATTGCACGTCGCAGACGTGTTTTGTATACGGTATTATTTGCGGGATGCAAGCATAAATGCTTCCTCTATAGCAGACGAAAATAACGGAAGTGGTTTTATCGCTGAGAATTCTGGGTAATTCGTTGCCAATATTACGAAAACGTCAACATTCATGCATGACCGGTTAATGCGGCCGTTAATTCGATCTCAGCTCACCAGTGATTGGAAGTAATTTGAGTAGAGAGTAATGTATTTGCATACAACCCTAAATTATGTCTTTATAGGTCTTTAGTCTGTTAACAAATAACTAAGACTATTTTAACTATGGGTATTTTTTTACTTTTCTTATTTTGGATCATGTCTATGCACATTATGTTCCTTCAACAATTTTTTCTTCAACTTTCCTCATGTTCTTTTTTTTAGGAAGGTTGAGTCTTAAACAAAAGCCTCCAATTGCACACATCTCTCTCCTCTACTTAGTCCAATTTATTTTTCTTCTTTCAACATCCTTCATAACTTGTTACTTCATCTATATCTTGGTCTACCTATTGGTCTCTTCCATTGAATTATATATTCTAATCCCTGTGTTAAGTACTTCCCAATATCCATCCATTTTACATGGCTATACCCAACGTATTCTTCTATCTTCTTTTTCAATTTGTATTCTATCCGGATTAAAAGATTTCTCTGATTTCTGTATTTCAAATTTTGTCTTTCCTAGTTTTTTCTAACATATTTCTTAAAAATTTCATTTCCAATCCCTGTATTCTACTTAAATGTTAACCATACTATAATAATGGTTTAAGGTAAGTTTTATACATTAGTTTTTATAATTCAGTGGTACATTTGTTTCCATAAACATAATAAATGTTTAATTGAACAATTATATCTGATGGATTTTGTATTCTTCTGCTTATTTCTGTTTGGATTTTGCTTCTTTGTTAATTCCATTCCCTAAATATTTAAATTCTTCAACTTCTTAAATATAGTATCATTGAAATTTAATTTTACAACCTTCTATTTTTTATTATTTTCATCATACTATCTTTTCCTAATTTATTTTTAGCCCAAATTCCATCAAAATATCATCCAATTTTGATAAAATTTTTTCAATTGATGATTCATTTGTGCCACAACTTATGATATCATCAACATAAATAATTTTTTTTTTGATATCTGATGGTATATTTTCTCCTATATCAATAACTTTATTTCTGACATCATTTATAATCTCATTGAAGAGAGTATGTGTGACAATATATTGCCCTCTCTTTGACTGAAACTTTTTTGTTAGTCCATTACATGTTCTCTCACACAGATTTGTGCATTTCTTGTATGTCTTTATTATTCTCTCAACTATTTCACATGAAATTCCTAGTATTCTAAGTGCTACCCAAATCCAACAGCTATCTACTATAATTAAAACCAATATCTAGTTGACTTATATATCACAATGCAATATTTTCTCTATTATGAAAGAAAAGAATAATTAGTAATCGTCATATGATTTACCACAGTTTGTTAAGATTTACAACACACATACTTTTATAATATTACATATATAATTTTTCTTTTCAGAATATGAAACTATAGATATTTTAATAAATAATGCTGGATTAGCATTTTATCCTTTCATGAAGACTGAAGATGGATTAGAAATGCACTTGGTTTCAAATTATTTAGGTGGTATAAAATAGCAGCACAATTTTTTTATTTATTCTCATTTAATCTATTCCATTTTCCTTATTTTTTTAATTTAAAATTTCAAAGTACACACATTAATAAATATGTCAACAAAAAAGAGGGAGAAATGGCGCATAAATTGAAAATAGATCACGTTAATGCCATTTATCTGTCTAGAGCACAATCTGTGATTTCAATTCCCTTTTATTGTTTTTATTAGTTTAATGGTAAGCATTCTGTGTATAATAGAATTACAAAAAGAAATGCTATCTGTAAAAGGATTTGATGATTATTATTATAAAAATATATCATGATAAAAATATTATTTATAATTTGAGATTGACCATGCATGTGATTCAAATGCAAGATCAACAACAAAAGAACTTGTTCAATTTTTCATAAAAAAAAACAAGAGAAAGACAAAAGCTTTTGATGGGAAGGTAATATAATCCAAATTGAGTTTTCTTAAAGAGAGGAATTGGAAGCAATTAGGTAAAAAATGGAGGCTGTCTTAATAATATTCTCAAAATTGATAGCAAGTAACACTGTGAGGTCTTTTAACAAAGAAATTGAATTGGTTACCCTAATATTTTCCTGTCTTACCTGGATCATGTTTGAAAGGACATTTCTTCTTTTTTATGCCATAAACTGTATCTTTGTTGGAAAATGGAGGATTTTTCTTCAAACCATTTTACAAATGAGAGAGCAAAATATGAGGGAATTTATAATAACTGATTCAATTTCTTTAAAAAAAAGTAGAGAAGTCTGGCTGAAACTCTTGAGGTCCAAATGAAGATATTAAGTTACTGATCATGTTAATTCAGAATTTTGAAAAGGAAGTAAATTAATATTTCCATATAATAATTATTAAACATAAATGCTTTAGGATAAAAATTCAGATTATTACAGGATAAACATTTTTACTTTATTTTAAAATAAGCTAATCCTCTGAATATGGTTCAAATGAATAAAACATTAATATAAAAACTTTTTTTCAGGGCATTTTCTTCTAACACATTTACTGCTACCAAAACTGAAGACATCTTGTGAGGCTCGTGTTATCAATGTGTCAGCACAAGCTCATTTTGCTGCTGACATAAACCTTAATGATCTTAACAGGGAGAGTGGATATACTCCACGGGAAGCAATTTGGACAAAGCAAACTAGCTCTTATTCTCATGGCACGTCACATGGCTAAACTATTAAAAGGTATTTACTCTGAGCTTCAGTAACAAACATAGCCTTTTAATTCTCCCTATGTATTTATTTTAAACTTGGGTGATTTTGAATTTTTCATCAATTTAATATTCAAATTATCTCTTTTAATTTCAATTTTATTTTGTAATGCTTGAATAATTTTGAATTGTTTGCCATAGGCCTATAAATTTTGGATTATTTGGTGTATATCGATAGGCTTGTATATTATGCCTATTGTTCACTGTATTTGTGTGTCTTGTTCAAATAAAACTGATATTAAAATGGATTATAAAAAGAATACACTATTATTTAAAAAGAAAAATTAACACCTGAACTGGAATTTGAACCCGAGATGTCTAGATTTATACACTAGTGTGTTATTTCTCCTTCACTGTATATGTCAAAATTTAAAACATAACATCAAAATGATAAAATTAATCAACAAGGTTACTGTCACAAGGGTGAAAATGGTAATTATAGACTAATTTTTGGGTGTTTCTATTTATTAATTTCATACATCTCAATGATGGATAAATCATATTTGAAGAGAAAAATTATAAATATGATTTATCCATCATTGAGATGTATGAAAATTAATAATAGAAACATCGAAAAAAGCCGTACTGGCATTTATAATGTAATGTAAAATTCCCAAATATGTCTCCTTAATAAAGGAGCCGCCATTTACAAAGATAGAAGCAAAGGCTTCATAGCATTTGGTGGGCGGGAATTACAAAATATATAGAGAAGGATTTGCGTTTAGATCGGTACTTGCTCAGGTAGCTCAGATGGTAGAACACTTGGTCTAGAGAACCAAAGGTCCCGGGTTCAAGTCCCGGTCTGAGCGTATAATTTTTCTCTTCAAATATAATTTTTGGGTGCTGATAATGGAACATACTTGAAAATTTTCAATCATATACCATTTAAGAGAAACATTTGATTTTGTAAAAAGAAACAATTAATTTACCAAAGATTTTGGATATTGAACTATGACCTTTTTTAAACAGTTATCCTGTATATTTATATATTTTATAACTTATTGTTGTTTAAAGTATGCTAGAAGGATATTTCAAGGAACAGGTTTATTCAAATACATGAGTCTGTATTAATAAGGTGTGTAGTGGGTGATGTATATCTGTATGACTTTATTGCTTCCTGGCACTAGATTAACAGAAAACACTGAGAATGGTGGTCTTTTAGATTGAACTCTAGGATTAATTGAAAAGTATTTGAGTTTATGACAAGTTGTATTGCTGGTCTTAAGTGTTACTCTTTGTGTTAATTTGCACTTAATCAGAATTAAAAGATCTTGTGAGTGTGTACATTTTGCCAGGCAGCTCTTGTTACATCTATGGCAAAATCAGGCTGTACCAGCTTTTAAAAAATTAAAACAAACATCTACTTCTAATTTGAATGTAATGTATATGATGAGAACAAATCTAGGCTCCCCATGTGTGCTGCATAACATGTTACTCATTTTTTAATTTATGCACCAACATCAGTACCAAATAACATGTCGAAGATTAAACATGTTTTGAAAGACCTAAATGATTTTAAATAATAAACAAAGTTTTTAAAAACAAAAATCCATTTTAAATGAGGAAATCAGGTATTAAAAGGTACTTATATTGATATTAAAAAAAAAGTTACTCAAAACTGATGAAATGGATAAATTTAGATAAGAATTGAAGTATGCTGTTTGCAATTCCAATTATTTGGCATGAACCTACAAGACATACAGAGAATTGTTATTTCTGTTTAACAAAGATTATTTTCAAAGAAAAGTAAAAAATTGAATATCCTAATGTTCATATGCAATAAGACTTGTACCCCATGGTCCAGAACTTCTTATTCCTAATGTGCCTTTGCAATTGGAGAAATTGGTTCTTCCTATTTGGCTGAACCAACATCATCTGATCTATAGTCCAGAACATCATGAAGAACACCATTTAATTGACTACTAAATCTTAATATCACTAAACAATAAGCTGAGATTTTAAGGTCTAGACGGCAACAATGGAAACTGTGAGCACCAGAATTTCATTGTACAAGATGGACAGTTTTCAAAATATTTTATAATGAAGAATTATGTATGTATATATGTAAATATAAATGTCTCAATGGAAAAACTAGCATTTTGTCACATCTGTTGGTAGACCAATAAACCTCCATATCAAATCACATTCCCCAGGAATTTGAAAATTCATTAATTGCTTCTTCTTTAAGTTTTTCTATTTGTTTAATTAATTTAGCCTTTCTTTTAATTATATGTTTTTTGACCATGTATGAGTGACTACTGCAGATTTTTCTAGTTCCTCAAAATGTGCACAGCTGCTCACACTAAGTCAGGAAAACATCTAATTGAAAGAAAGACAAAATTTATTAAACAAATAGAAAAAACTGAAGAACTCATTGTTTGGGAAGAGGAGGAGCAATTAATGAATTTTGAAATTCTTGGGGAATGTGATTTGATTTGGAGATTCATCGGTCTACCAACAGATGGAGGAAGAAACATTGAATCACCAACAGCAAAACATCAGTCAACAAAACGGCAATGGAGGATGATTAGTTTTCTTAAAAGGAAACAAAAAATATGAGGTGAAGTATAATTTTAAAATATTTAATTTCCACACCCTTCTCATAGATATGAGATTTCAGTTTGTGAAAAGGTTGATAGTGAATGTGACAACAAATAAGGATGGTATTAGTTTGTGGAGACATAGGGAATACAGGAGCAAGGGTGGGATTTATTTTCTGAACAAAAGTGGGTTAATGAGAATCATTGTACTTTTAATGCATGAATTGATACCATCATTGGAAATAAAAAAACAAAACTATCTTTCTGGTATATTCAGAAGTCTGTGAAATTTGACCAATAAGGAAAAAAAGATAGCTCTTCATATCAATAGTGATAGCGAGTTTGTAGAAGATGGTGCCTTTTTTTTTAAATCAAAGAAGAGCTCTGATTATCATAAGGAAATGACAGAGATGACATGTTCCAATCATGGTGTGAATCATTTAACCAAAACTTGAACCTCATACATTCTAGTGAACACGACAGTGTTCCACCTTCCAGTATTTTGTGGGAAAAGCAAAGAATCATTGGGTGGTTAAGATCTCACAATGTATAATATTGAAGCAGAGCTGCTGAGGACAGAACAAATATTAAAGATAGTAATATAAATAAGTAAATATCAATAAAACTAAATATATGGTCACACGTAGAAATTCATTAAATAATGGAAATGGACAGCTAATGACAAATGAGGGAAATTTTGAGGAGGTGGCTGAATTCAAATACCTAGGAACAATAATCACAAGTAGGAATGAGATGCACAAAGAAATTAAACATAGCCTCAATTCTGGAAATGCATGCTATTGTGCATTGCAGAGACTCTTGATGTCCCAACTCCTTTAAAAAAACGTTAAACTGAAAATATATAAAACTATTATTCTACCAGTTATATTATATGGGTGCGAAACATGGACTCTTACTTTAAGAGAGGAAAGGAGATTACAAGTGATGTTTTTATTATTGATTTAACATTTCTCACAGAAAGATAAATTATATTTGAAGAGAAAAATTTTCGCCTAGACCGAGACTCGAACCCGGGACCCTTGGCTTTCCGGGCCAAGTGCTCTACCAACTGAGCTACCGAGGCGAGTTACGATCTAGACGCAAATTTTTCTCTTATATACGTTGTAATTCCCTATCGCCAAATGCTTTTGAAACCATTGCTTCTATCTTTGCAAATGGCGGCTTCTTAGTTAAGAAGACATTTATTGGGAATTTAACATTACTTTATAAAGCTAGTAAGGCTTCAAATTATGTTTTTATTATTGATTTAACATTTCTCACTGAAAGATAAATTATATTTGAAGAGAAAAATTTTCAAAAGCATTTGGCGATAGGGAATTACAACGTATATAAGAGAAAAATTTGCGTCTAGATCGTAACTTGCCTTGGTAGCTCAGTTGGTAGAGCACTTGGCCCGGAAAGCCAAGGGTCCCGGGTTCGAGTCTTGGTCTAGGCAAAAATTTTTCTCTTCAAATATAATTTATCTTTCAGTGAGAAATGTTAAATCAATAATAAAAACATCATTTGAAGCCTCACTAGCTTTATAAAGTAATGTTAAATTCCCAATAAATGTCTTAACTAAGAAGCCGCCATTTGCAAAGATAGAAGCAATGGTTTCAAAAGCATTTGGCGATAGGGAATTACAACGTATATAAGAGAAAAATTTGCATCTAGATCGTAACTCGCCTCGGTAGCTCAGTTGGTAGAGCACTTGGCCCGGAAAGCCAAGGGTCCCGGGTTCGAGTCTCGGTCTAGGCGAAAATTTTTCTCTTCAAATATGAGATTACAAGTATTTGAGAATAAAGTACTTAGGAAAATTTTTGGACCAAAGAAAGATGAACAGACAGGTGAGTGGAGAAGACTACATAACAATGAACTACATGGTCTTTATAGGAAGCCAGATATAATAAGAACAGTTAAGTCTCCTAGACTGCGATGGGCAGGACATGTTGCACGTATGGGGAATGGGAGACTTGCATGGAAGCTTCTTGTAGGAAAGCCAGAGGGAAAACGCCCAGTTGGTAGACCAAGAATGAGGTGGGAGAATAACATTAACTATGATTTGAGGGAAGTAGATTATACAGGGAATGATTGGAAAGCATTAGCTCAGGATACGGATGTATGGAGAGCTTATGTCCGTGCGGCCATGAACCTACAGGTTCGATAGTGCCAGTGAGTGAGTAATATAAATATGATTTAACAGCAAGCATACGAAGCTTGTTTAGTTGTGGAAGAATTGCCACCTTATCATGACAACATAAATTCAATAGAGCTCATGTTGAGTGATGTGAAAGAATATGTAGGCAAGCTAAAACTTTTAAATTGAAAGATGTGGTGGATCATTGAACATGTGAAGAAATTAGAGAAAATGTGACTGATGAATGTGGGTGATTACCTAAATACCGACATTAGTGCGAGTTCTGATGATTCTACTTCGGAGATTCAAATATGGGTGTTGGACCAATGTCTACAAGTGATGCCTCTGATTAATTTAAAGTTACTATTGTCTAATATATTTTCAGTTAAATAAATAATGTCATAAATAGGGTTAAGATGCTTAGCTGTGACTCATTTATATTACATTATATCATAAAGAGAGGAGTTGGTCCTGGTGGACTAGTAGTTACTATGCTTGCTTCTGTTTGTAGATTCAAACACAACTGAGTCAACATTTTGTTCAGGGCATACAAATTCTAAATACAGGTTCCTTCAGAAGAGAAATAAAGCTATGGGTCTCATGTCATAGATTTATGACACATAAAAACACCTCAAGCCTTAAAAATAGAGGCCTCTTAGCAAAATTTGTTACCCATTTCTTGCCCAGATTTGAATTGTGATGCTTATGATCTTAGCTGTTAAAGAGCATAGTTAAATAGAAATACTTTATGAGCAGAGGCGAAAAATGTACAGTGCCTTTCACTGTCGAATCACCCCACAGGATGGTGGCCGGCAATAGCAATTGCTGATAGCCCATTTCCCAGCAAATCAAAATTGAAATGCCCACTGCACGACAGCCATATAAATGTGCATTTATACGTATTAATTTATCTTCTGAAGTAGAGTCAAACATTTACTAATTTTCAACAATAAAAACAACTGAAAATTTACTCATTTAATTGTTGCATTTTATATCTCCACTTTTAGATAGAGAATCTTGAGGATATGAATGTATGGAGAGCTCAGGGTCAGATAGTGCCAGTGAATTAAGTTAATTTTTTAGTTATATACATCACACTAAGCTTTGTCATTAGTTTCCTGAACAACAGTGAGCTTGTATGATATCAATTTTAAGTTTGGTAGCTCACCATGCTGAGGCCAAGTTTCCTGTGCAAGCTGTCAGAGGAATATTTTTGGAGTATGTTCTAATCTTACTTCCACTTTGTCTACTTTCTCCACATTGAGCACATATTCATTTATCCTAATTTCTTATCAAGAATAGATCCTGTTTCCCTAAATTTTGTGACAAGTTTTAGCACAGTATATCTATGTGGGGCAGGCACAGCTGGATATTCAATTAAAAATCACCTTATATTGAAATTAATGTTTGAAAGATGGGCGAGAGTTCGCTTGAAAAGTACGAAATTTATGAGGTGAGTTTTCAAAAAAAATTTCTCCGATGTATTTTAAATTTAAATAAAATAAAGATCACCTTACAACTTTTCTGCAACAATTTATTAACACATACGAATCATACATAAAAATTCTTTGTTCTAATGTGTAAGTCTGTCAAGGCATTATGTAAACTACAACATAGCACTAATACAGTAATCACATTTAGTACCAAGCACAATAACAATTATAACACTAATACAGAAATAACATTTCATACAAAGCATTTCATAGAATAACCGTGCTGAAACAAAACCACTGTGAGAATGATTGAATGACTCCCACACTCCTGCAAAGGGGATTCAAGTCAGCTGCTGTGCCGAGAGCTTGATTATCATTTGTTAGTATTGCTGGCCACCATGCAATGGGGCGACTTGATCGTGAAAGATACTGTAAAAAAATATAGGAGTAAATAGCAACATAACAATAGGTTAGTGAACATGGGTGCAGAATAATTCATATATGTTTATGTAAAAAGGAGTCTTTTTGGAGAGATAATAAGATAATTAATTGATCCACATTTACATTTCAAAAGGTTAAAATATTAAAAAAGTACATTGCAAAGTCATTGAAGAAACATAGCAATTTATCTGATTAGATTTTTGACAATCTCTATATTAGATATTTCCTAACAGGTACTTCTGTTTCTATATATGCTCTACATCCTGGTCTGGTGCGAAGAACAAGACATATGCGCCATTCTGTGTTTAGTAACACTTTCATGGTTAAAGTTGCAATGCTACCTTGGATATGGCTGTTCATGAAGACACCTTCACAGGGAGCTCAAACTTCAGTCTATGTTGCAGTTGCTTCTGAAGTCACTTCACGTTCTGGATTATATTTTGGGTAATTCTTTCCAATCTTTTGTAATATTAAAGTTTTTAGGTTTTCACGATATATCCTTTTCACTTGTTACATGTTTTGGAACTGGCAAGTAAACATGCCACAGCATTTGACTCTTTCTTGACTAAATAGGTATTGTAGGGTTTGACTTGAACAATAACTGAATGAAAAATGAATACAGTTATTGTATATTTGAAGAGAACCTGGGACCTTTGGCTTTCCGGGCCAATGCTCTACTGACTGAGCTATCCGAGTGAGTTCCGATCTAAATGCAAATTTTTTTCTTATATATCGTATAATTTTTCTCTTACATGATATATCTTATGATATAAGAGAAATTTGTATTTAGATCGGAACTCGCTCAGATAGCTCAATCAATTGGCCCAGAAAGCCAAAGATCCCAGGTTTGAGCCTCGATATGAGCATAAATTTTTCTCTTCAAATATGATTTATCCATTGAGATGTATGAAATGATTAATAAAAACAGTTTTTGTATTTATTCATTATGCACAAAAGGCACTGAAATACTGTTTATTTTGACCATTTCTTTAAGAAATTTTTGTTTCCCTATATATTAAAACTAAGTTTTATTTCCTTTTTACATTAAAACTTTTTAATTTATACCCGAGGAATCAATTTTTTTTTCCCCCCTTTGGAAATAATTTGAATTGCATTTCTGACTAGAGAACATTTGAATCAATTCTACATGATCATGACAAGCTGGTTCATATGATATTTATGCACAACAATTTGTTGCTCTAGACTCAACTGTCTAGCTACATTCATGAATTAATGTACATTCCAGTTTTATCAGTCTGACTTGTAAGTAATCAAAGTTTTATATGAAAAGGTTACTAGCTTTTCGCAAAACACACAACCTGGAGGACTAGAATTTGATTTTAGAGGGTCTTTCTTCTAGATGAGTTGATTTCCAGGCCTAAGGAATCTCATTTACTCAATACAACCTGTTTTTTTTTAGCACTAGACATCTTCAGTAATACAGTTCCCCACGAAAAGGCAGATGGTAGGATTTACCTGAAAGAGGGAGCATTTCATGAGTAGTAAGAGCTCATCCTCTCCAGCTATCTCTGTTCTTTGGTCCGCCTATGAATACAAGCTGTTGAAATGAAATTTCTAAGAGCAGTGGCAGGTTATAAATTAATGGATAAGAAAAAAATAACAAATTAAATATATTTAACTTAAACAAAAAAAATAAGTTGAATATAGGACAAAATAGACAAATAATTTAAACTGGCAACCAATAGATTATATAGCAAAATAAGCACTGTTAATATAAAGCCAAAGGATGGATCATTGACAGCACGGATGGATGGATAAAAGCATATAGTAATTTTGGGGCTGGAATAGGCAGAAATGTCTAACCCCTATAAGTAGAAGAAGAAGCAGATTATACATTCCATAACTCCACGGCATGACAACAAGGCCCTTGGCCTATCAGTCGGCTACTGACCTTATATCTACAATTAATATACACTACTCCAATTTTTAAGGGAGAAGTACAGTTTGAAGTGTGAAACTTTTTTTACTGTAATCAGTGTGCAAACCACTCTATCAGTAGGAGAGAAATATGAGAGCTCCATATAAAACCATCTTATTACTGATCATTGTGGACTTGAGTTTAACATTTTGGGGGAAAAAATATATTTTAGCCTTAGTAGAATAATAAAAATAAAAAGATAAATGGAAGAAGAAAATAAATGAGATATTTATCAGATAAAATGTGGGGAAAGAAAGAGAAGCAAATTTAATTTAATAAATAGAAAAATCTGAAGAAATCTCAGTTTATGAAAAGATTTACATTAAAAAAAGATAATAAGGATCAATTAATGAATTCTGAAATACTCGGGGAATGTTATTTGATTTGGAGGTTCATTGATTTACCAACAGATGAAGGAGAAAACATTGAATTAATTTTTTAATTAAAACTTTTTATAATTAAATTAATGTTTTTATTACCTCACCTCATATCTTTTTTCTTCTATACTGCAGTTTCGGAGCTTATCTCCATCGTCAGTAGCCTCTGGTCGACCGGTGTTATGTCGTTTCTTGGCGGTTTCCTTCTTACTTCTGTCGGTGGACCGATGAACCTCTGGATTAGGTCAAAATTTGCGGGAGTTTCAAAATTCATGAGTTTTTCTTTTTGTTTTTTTGGATGTGGATTTTTTCCCAGACTGTGAGTTCCTTTAGTTTATCTGTTTGTTTGATTAGGCTAGCTTCTGTACTATTTAAATGTTTTTCAGACCAAGCATGGGCTGCTACTGCTGACTTGTCCACTTCCCCCTTTTTTACATTTCTAAGGGAAATGTAAAAAAAGGGGAAGTGGACAAGTCAGCAGTAGCAGCCCATGCTTGGTCTGAAAAACATTTAATAGATACAGAAGCTAGCCTAATCAAACAAACAGATAAACTAAAGGAACTCACAGTCTGGGGGAAAAAATCCACATCCAAAAAAACAAAAAGAAAAACTCATGAATTTTGAAACTCCCGCAAATTTTGACCTAATCCAGAGGTTCATCGGTCCACCGACAGAAGTAAGTAAGGAGGAAACCGCCAAGAAACGACATAACACCGGTCGACCAGAGGCTACTGACGATGGAGATAAGCTCCGAAACTGCAGTATAGAAGAAAAAAGATATGAGGTGAGGTAATAAAAACATTATTTAATTATTAAATTAAACCTCATAGTGTTCTTTCCTGTGAAAGTTAAATATATAAAACTTTTTATACCTCACCTCATATCCAGTCTTCTAATTAATTTAAACCTCATAGTGTTCTTTCCCTGTGAAAGTTAAATATATAAAACTTTTTATACCTCACCTCATATCCAGTCTTCTAATTAATTTTAATTTAAATCTTAAATTAAACCTCATAGTGATTTTTCCTATAAAAGTCAATTCAAATATTGAATTACCAACGATAAAACAAAAGTTTAACACACAGACTTGTGAACATTCCCATGAGCAAAGAAAATTACAATAAAGAGAAAAACACATCATAAAAATTGCAAAGGATAATGGATTTCAAGAAAAGATGATACACAAGAAAATAAATGATTAATGAAAGTACTCTTCAGACAGATAAAGATATTGGTAAAAAAATTCAAGAAGTTCACATACCATCCTTTAATATTTGACAAGTTTAAAAAAAATCTTCAACAAATTTGACATTAAATTAGCACTGAAAAATGATTACAGCTTAGGTAATTTAATAAAAACCAACAAAAATGAAAAGATTGAAGACTGCAAAAAAATCGGGAATTTATCAAATTAATTGTAAAGATTGTGAAAAGATATACATAGGAAAAACAAAGAGGAATCTAAATACAAGATTAAAGGAACACCTCAGAAATGTTAAAAATGGAGAAACAGAAAAATCTGAAATAGCTGCACATGCCTGGTCAGAAAAACATAGAATAGAAACCAAAAACAAAATTACTTAAACAATTGGAAAAACCGAAGAAACTCACAATTTGGGGAAAAAATTTACATATGCAAGAATAAAAACACAACTATAAATTTGAAATACCCGTGTGATAAGGAGAGGGGATTGATTTGGAAGTTTGTCGGTCAGCCATCAGATGGCGCGGAGATCAGTCTGCAGGATAGGAGGCCGTTGGACATCAGTTGTGAACGTAATACAGCATTGAGAATGTCACAAATGAAGTGAAGAAACTCGAGTCTGCTTGGGAGTTAAGAAGTATGAGGTGAGTGAAGAAACAACTAAACAATGTGATAAAACAACAGTTGAGTACAAAGAAAGATGAAGGATTATTTGCTCCGAAACTGGTCTTAAAAAGAAGACAAAATATGGGATGAGTTATAATTTTAATAACATTTAATAAAAAATAGATATTAATTGAATTAAAGTAGGAATGAATTAATAACATTATTTAGAATATGTTTGATATATAGTTTGCATCCTACACTCTTGTTTTTCTTGCCTGAAATATTCTCAAGAATTTTCTAAATTTAGAAACACGCATTAAAGAACATTTTAGATATATTGAAAATTGTGAAATTGAAAAATCAGCAATTGCTGCACATAGTTTACTAGAACATCATAAAATTGAAAAAGAAGCGAAACTTTTAAAACAGTTGGATAAACCGTTGGAATTGACAATTTGGGAAATGATATTCATTCAGAAGAATAAATATCGATCTATGAATTTCGATATTCCGGTGGATAAAAATTTAATTACAAAGTTTATAATCCCAACGAAAGATGGCAGCACAAGAGGTGATGTCACTAAAGAAACCAACAATCACGGAATTTCATCAATGGATGCCATGACTGATGAAGGACATGATATTGTCTGAAACCGTCGGTATCAAAGAAGTTTGAAAATGTATGAGGTGAGTCGATTAAAATATGTTCTCCATTCATTATTAATGATATAACCTCATAATGTTTACTTCCCGATATTAATTTATTTTTATTTAATTAATGATATCAATATGTTTGTGACATATCAAATAGTAGAATGCAGAAATACTTCCATGGTTGTAGTATGAAATACTGTAGGAAATATGAACTAGTGTGTTCCAATGACACCCACAGCAATTTACCTGCTTCATGTTCTGCACTATGTAATTAGATGGCTTTAGTGTAACCTATTTTCAATTTATGTACCACCTTAGTAAACCATATTATGTACTTACTTTTACTATGAATAGAGAAATGTAGGGTATGTGTTTGTGTATTGTCTGAATGACAATATTGAAGAGAAGGGAGAAGGTGAAACTAGGTGCCAGCACATAGCCTACTCCTATAGAGAAGCACTTCATTCTCAGTGTACGTATTGCAGTGGGATTAGTAACAGATATATGATGCACATCCAGCAATTAAAATTTCCAAACATACCAGAAATCAAATCTGGACCCTGTAGTCAGGAGACAGGGATTCTACCACCTCAGTAGACTGGAAAATTAAGTTATAGGGCCATTCCATGTCAAATCAACTAGTGAGTGAAATCTTATGTCATTCAAGCTCTTGAAATGAAATTCAATTTGACAAATATGATGGAATTACATAAATCTAAATACTGTAATATCCATGTTATTGTTGTATTCTTTTTGCATTTTTTTATATTTATAAAATTAGTACTTTTAATCTATAAATCTGGTACATACTCTCAACAGTTTTGCTTGTGACCTTGTTATGTCCTCTTGTGCTAGCATGCCATCATCAGCATTTTCATGGAAAGTCATGGGTATATTTCTAAATGTTGCCTTGTTTACTAAATTTTGCAAAGAATGAATTGATATTTATGAAAGAGTGTACAAGGATCTATTTTAATGAAGTAATTACTCCAAACCAATCTAAAAAAAGAAGACAAAATATGAGTTGAGGTGAAATTTAAAATAAAAAATAGATATCCTCAGGGCCAGGTCAAGAGATGAGATGAAGCCCCCTATATAGAGGTCTGTGAATTACAAGGGTGCTGGCCGACCATGCCTGACACATCATCACGGGGCAGATAAAACGAAATGGATGGGATGAATATGGAGAAATGGTGGAATGAAATTGTGGCAGGGGAAAATGGAAGAAAAATCTGACCAAGCTCCGTTTTGTCTACCACATGGAGTGACCGAGACTCGATCTCAGGATCCCAGTGGTGAGAGGCGAGCATCTAACCACTTGAACCATAGAGCTGCCATTGAGGTTAAAATTATTAATTTATTAATACTTCATAGTGTTATTTCCTACTAAATTTAAAGGATTTATTTATTTATAAATAAAGTAAAAGATGAACTAACTAATTAACTGATTATCAAACCTGGAAGTTCATGGCCTTGTGGATATAATCTCTCCATACATCCCTATCCTGAGCTAATGTTTTCCAACAATTCTCTGCATAATTTGTGTCCCTCAAATCATGATTAATGTTATTCTCTCACCTCATTCTTGGCCTACCTGCTGGATGCTTTCCCTCTAAGATGATTTCATGCCACTCTTTCATTCTCCATGTGAGTCATATGTCCTGTCTGTCACAGTGTATGACACTTAACTGTGTAATCCTTTCACTACAAAAATACAACAGCGTGGATCAATACTTTTTAAAGTACATTGCAAAACACCGCTGAGGCTACTATGTAAAATAAAATTCAACCTGAGATCTCAGTTGTCCTTAACTAGGTTTCGAGTAAAATTTTCCACAAATAAAATAGTTTCCCATTCAGATCTCCAGGGATTTCAGGGCAAAGTTGTGAACACAGGAACATGAATACAGAAGTGGGGCACTTAAATATTAACATGGGAATTAGATAAATCTCCCTTGGAAGTTAGACTATCAGGAGAAAGTAGTCAGTTATATTTGAAGAGAAAAATTATATGCTCAGACTGGGTTTGATTCCAGGACCTTTGGCTTTCTAGGCCAATGCTCTTCCCCATAGCTACCTGAGCACTCCAATCTAAACGGCAAATTTTTCTCTTATATACACTGTTAATTCCTGAGCGCCAAATGCTATGAAACTGTTGCTTCGATCTTGCAAATGGTGGCTTCTTTATTAAGAAGACCTTTCATTGGGAATTTTACATTACATTAAAAAGCCATTATGGCCTCTTTTGATGTTTTTTTTTATTCATTTCGTACATCTCAATGATGGATAAATTATATTTGAATAGAAAAATTATACGTTCAGACTGGGGTATAATTTTTCTCTTCAAATATAATTTATCCATCATTGAGATGTATGAAATGAAAATGAATAATAATAAGAAAAAAAACATCAAAAGTAGTCAGTGATCATGAAGCTACTATACTATGGGGGTACAGAGAGATCAGAATTTCAAATGAGTAGGGTCCCCTCTGCTATCAGCAAAAGATAAACAGAAATATTAATTTAGGTAGAATTTTTTATCACTCACCTCATATTGTTCTTCTTATTTGACTATAAACTAGTTTTGGAACATAGTTTTTGTTTCATCCTCAGTATCGTCACGACCGTTGTTCTGTCGTCTTGAAGAGCCGTCCTTCTCTACTTCCATTGGCAGACTGAAAAACCTCGAAACCAGGTCATTCTCCCTGGAAATTTCAAAGTTCATCAATTTCTTTTTTTTGCTCTTTTGAATGTAGATCTTTTCCCAAACAGTAAGTTGGTTTTTCTATTTGTTTTAATAATTTAGCTTCTTTCTTGATAAGATGAGAAAGAAGTTAAATTAAAGCAAATAGAAAAACCAAAGGCACTTACTGTTTGGGAAAAAATCGACATTCAAAAGAGCGAAAAGAAGAAATTGATGAACTTTGAAATTCCCGGGGAGAATGACCTGGTTTTGAGGTTTTTCAGTTTGCCAATGGAAGGAGAGAAGGACGGCTCTTCAAGACGACAGAACAATGGTCATGACGATACTGAGGATGGAACAGAAACTATGTTCCAAAACTAGTTTATAGTCAAATAAGAACAACAATATGAGGTGAGTGATACAAAATTCTACCTAAATGAATATACCTCATAGTGTGAATTCCTAAAATAAATAGGAATATTAATTACCTACTGACATGACTATGCTCACTGCTCAGAGATGTGTATAATATAATTTTAATTTACTGTTTACAGAGATTGTGAGGTGAAGGAACCAGGTACCAGAGCTACTGATGAAAAACTGGCAGAAGCACTTTACAAGAAATCATGTTCTCTACTGGGCATTGAAGCTGCAGCTTGAAACAACATTTCTGAAATTATTCAATATATTCTTATTAGTCATTTCATTCAGCTACATTTTCCAAACATAACATTTAAATGTGCTGAAATTTCAGACATGAAAGGTAAATTAACCTAATTTTGATATCCAGTGCCATCTTTCATTTTAGTTCTGCTGGCAGCCACCTGAAATGCCAAAACTTACTACAGAATGTAGTTAACACAATGTGAGAAGGCATTTTTCATACTGAAGTTCTTATAAATTTGAATGAGGAATTGCCACACTGTTGGATTGGTTGGATAATGATCAGTCATTCACTTGCTGGACACACAGGTCATCTGACTTGATCCCTTGTGATTTATAGTGGGGTTATGTGAAGGATAGCCACCCCTCAAGACCTAATCAGCAATACTGTATCACAGCTGCCATTGCCAGAGAAACACCTGAAATGCTGGATCAAGTACAGCATGAACTCAATTACAGTAAAACAATGACATAGCGTGGGTGTTGGGGACATGTTTCAGACCTGCATTATACTGTAACCACAGTACAATGAAATGTTAATTTTATCAAAATTATGTCACATATTACAGCATATAGAGTATTTTAATAAACCAAATTCAAATAAAAAATACACACAAATATAATATAACAGGGTGCAGTATGATACTTACAGTATAAGTCTTCCTTGTGAAAAATCACAAACTTCTCGTGAATGTTATTTTGAAACATACTGCTTAATGGCAGCAAGATGCAATATGTGTATCTGTTTGCAGTCCTACTGACATTCCATCCATCCCAAAACTTCACCTAATTTTTCTATCACTTCACTGGCTTTCAGTTCTGGCACTGACACACTCAGCTCATCAATATTATCTTCACTTTAAGATAGGCCTACATCACCTTTACAGTTCTCAGTTTTTTCATGGAAGTTTCAGCAATTTCTTCATCAGTTAGTAGATTCACAACTGCGGTTATCCAGCATTCAAAATCATCATCTTGAAAACTTGTTTATAATATTGTAGAAGCGATAGTCTGGACTTGCAATTTCCATTGCATTATCTGTTGCATCGGTTACCTCTTGTCCGACACATTTACCCCAACATTTCTCAGTTGACAAGGGACTAACTTTCCCCCAAGCTAAACCAACGCCATATGCAGCCTGTTTAAAATTCATTATTTTCAGGGACTCTGTTATTTGATGTTTGAAGTTCACTATCTTACTAAGCAGTCCTCTATGATAACGTGCTTTGAATGTGTGAATTATTACTTGGTCTAATGGCTGAATAAGAGCAGTGGTGTTCTTAGGTAGGAACATTTCTTTTATTTTTTCCATCTTTTGAGTTTAAAATTTCAACAAAAGGATGGGCTGAACAATTGTCAAGAAAGAGTGCCTTTGCTTTGAGCCTCGCAAATATTGTTTAGCACAAGGCGCAAATTTACAATCAAATAATCTCTGAAATATGGTATTTGTCATCCATGTATTAGAACTGTTTTTATAGATGACTACAAAGGAGTTCATATTTACATGATTAAAGCAACGCAGGCTCTGGCTTTTCCCAATATACAGCAATTTTAATTTACAACTGCCAGTTTTATTGGTGCACAGCAACAATGTTACTCTACCTTTATTTAATTTAAGTCCCAATCAATGAGCATCTTTTTTTACATCTAGGGATTTGGTTGGCAGCAGTTTATACTGGTAATAGAGAGTAGTCTCTTCATAATTGTACAATGTTCTTCACAATAATATCCTTCTTCAATTGAAATTTTTAAGTTGGTTTGGAAATTCACAAGCAGCAGTGATGTCAAGACATCGCGAAAACCATCCATTAGATGCCTTGAAATGAATATCACCATCAGGAATATTGTTAAATCTTATACCACGCTCTGCTAGCATTAATTGCTCCGCACTCTGCTAGCATTATTTGCAACCACTCGCGCGTGCGTGCCGTGATCGTACCAATATTTTTATAATTACCTTGAGTTTGAAAGTATTGAGTGCTTACAAGGGTGAAACAAATATAAATCGGAATTATTGTTTACAATTTTATTGAATTAACAAAAAAATACAAAACCACCACCTCATTTTTCTACATAGTCTCCTGCATTTCCAACACACTTTTGCCATCGAGTTGGCAACTTTTTGATGCCGTCCTGGAAGAATGAGGGATGATGTGTAGTCAGCCAGTTGCGCACGAACTCCTCTACCGCTGCATTGTCACCAAACCGCCTTCCTCCCAGGTCTTCTTTCACTGGCCCAAACAAATGATAGGGTGACAAATCTGGACTGTAAGGAGGATGTTCCAGAGGTGTCCAATGCATTTTCGTCAGTTTTTCTTATGTCAACCGAGCAGTGTGTGGCCTTGCATTGTCATGCAGCACAATCCCATTTCGTATCGGTTTCTGGCGGCACTGGTTGCGATATGCTGCTTTCCGAAGCTTATTCCAACGTGTGAAGCAATTTTAGAAATTGTTACGCGCCGATCCTCCTCAATAAGATCCCATACAGGATGAATGTTGTCTGCAGTGATGCTTGTTCATTGCCGTCTTTGGTGGGGCTCATTTTCCACTGAATCCCGGCTCGCTAAAATTTTTTTGCACCAATCATACACCTGCGTCTTCGAAAGGGTTGCTTCCCCAAACTGCGCATGGAGCCTTCTAAAAATTCAGAAGATTTAGTGCATTCTTTCGCCAAAAACTTAATAATAATGCATTGCGCAACAGACATGTGTACCTCTTGCTCGCTCATGGCGTACTGAAGCAAGCAGCCGCTCTTTGGAGTGCGACACATCAAGATCCCTACTCCAGACACCCCCACCAACTTCCCCTCCAAACTGCAACCTTTGCAGTTTGCTACCAGATACAAATTCCGGTTTATATTTGATCCACCCTCGTAAATCAACATTCCTTTGCCCAAGCCCATAGAAGGCAAAGATTAATCCACCTTTCCTTAGTAAATTATTAAACATATAGTACTGTATGCTAAACAGTATTATAATTGTGGAAGCTAGAAGGAAAAAGGGAATTAAATTGGCTTGAGAAAGCTTTGGAGTTTATATCAATACCTAACATAACTAGCTACGCAATTAGTAAACATAAGTTAACTAAAATGATATAAGTTTAATGAGAGTCATAAGTCAGATAAGTGAAATACAAATAATATAACAAAAGATCATCTTCTTGACCATTGAAAAATAAGTTATGAAAGAAATAATAACATTAATTGGTCATCCAAACAAAAGATCAATAACGATAATAATAATCATACATACATACAAACACTCAAATCAGTCCAGCCAAGGGCTAGGGTATGCAGTCCTGGTTGCCCTACCCTGGCTTATGGAACTGATTAAACCCAACAGCTCCTTCGAGCCACTATTGACTTGACTCTGACGAAACCAAAATAGATGATGACACTGATATTCACGTGCACAGTTTATTTGAGGACTTCACTAGCAAGGGGAAGATGCGCAGTAACACGTAGCGCATAAAGAAGGAAGGGGGAGGTGGGGACAACGAAGATAGGAATTTGGCGTTGTTCAATAAGATCACTAAAAAATTCGAAGACACGATGACGTAGTAGTCGCGTAGTATTAAGTACCGAAAAGGTGATTTCGGTACAATCTCATTGCCTGAACTTTTAAAATCACCCCACTTATTGACACAGATTCACTTTGCTTTAGAAGAAACCACTTATACAATCAAGTTATCAACTTCCTTACCTTTTTATTTTAGAAAGAAAAATTACATTCAAACCAGGAGTCGAACCCCAGACCTCTGACTCTGTACGTCAGTGCGGTGACCGTTAGCCATTTGAACTTCCGATAGGAACATCAAATTTTTTTTCTACTTATACAATTAATTCTCCTTTCATCCGAAGACCGATAGCCATCACTATCAACAATGCCATCTGACGACTTCTTTTTGAAGTATTTTTTATTGAGAATTTAAAACATTAATTTTTAAGCGATTAAAGCTCCCAACACATGCCTTTTTCCTCTGCAGTCCAACATTACTTTCCACTGATGTTCTTAAGTATGTCTTCTTTCATACAACTCCTTATTCTTTTGGTATTCCATTTTCACAGAATATACTCACTTTCAATACACCACTTTTCAGTTTATCAATTACTTGTAACTTTTCTTGTATCTTATAATTTCTCCTTTTAATACTTGCTGCCAATAATGCCCACTATAACTACTATTGTATTGCAAGATCACAAACATTAACTATGAAAATCTTTAGCCTGTATAATAATTTCCACTCAGGTTCAAATAATGAAATGAATTCTAGGGAAACGTGGTAGAATTGGAACGGAAGGAATACATTTCACAAAGAAACAGAATTTTAAGTTAAAATACAACAGACACTGAGACTGAAGGATGGTCATAAATATTGTAATGGGGCACACACTACCATCCCATCCTGGAACAAACAAAGACAGCTTGGAAAAGAAAACTAGGCTAGGTTTGTAAAAGAAGTTGGATGTGCATGACTAGAGTTTGTGAATTTCAGAAAAGTAAATTTTTAAATAGAATTCTTAAAAAAAATTGGAGGAGTGACAGTACCTGCGATATATCAGATCCTGCATATACTGACGGGATTGTACTGTATAGGTTAGATATGTGCTGAATGACCAACACAGGACACATTGAACATGCGTAAGGTTGGATATCAAAATTTGACAAGTTGTGAAATTTCAGCACATTTAAATAATTTCTATGAAAAAATATAGCTGAATGAAATGTTTCAGACTTTGTAATCATAATGTATATAGCAAGGCTAAAACCTATTGGGCCAAAATAATCATATATCTGAATAGTTTAATCAGAGTAAATACAGGGTTCTTCATTTATAACCTAACGGGCACACGGTATTTTGTCTGTACACAGTTGGATGTGCCACAGCCGGCTTTGATTTCTACATAAACTCCATGCATACAGCATGTATAAAAACATTACCTTATAGAAGATGCAACTAAATTATTAAAACTAAAACCTTATAAGTGTACACGTGTCCATTGTTTAAAACAAGGTGACCCAGTATCACGAATGCATTATTGTGAATGGTTTCTTTCATCAGCGAATGACAGTTTAATTGATCCACAGCTTCTGTTCTTTTCCAATAAGGCATGGTTCCACCTATATAGTTGTGCCAACACTCATAACAATCGGTACTGGGCATCTGAAAATCCACATCGTGTTCAAGATATCCCTTATTATGATCAGGAAGTTGGAGTTTGGTGTGCTGTTAGCGCTAGATGCATAATCGGTCCAATATTTTACGAGCAGACTATAAATGCAGAGAGGTACCAAAATGACATTTTGAAATCATATGGGTGGCTTCAACAAGATTTTGCTACTGCTCATACAGCAGAGGAGTCCATGAATAAAATTAGGGAAGTGTTTGTTTTAGTGATTAGTGCTGGTGTATGGTCCTCTTGCTTCCCTGATCTAACAGTGTGTGATTTTTACTTGTGGGATAACCTGAAAGTGGCCCAACTTAATCAATCCCGATATAATGCCTATGTAGTCAACATTTCCAGCATCTTCTATAAGGTTAGATTTTTATACATGCTTTACATGTGGAGTTTATGTAGGAGCAAAGCCAGCTGTGGCACACTCAACCGAACACAGGCAAAATGCCATGTGCCTGTTAGGTTATAAATGAAGAACTCTGTAGTTTAGAATGGTGGCATATGATCTCAAATGAAATTATGTTTTTGTGAACTGGTTTATTTTTCACAGGATACTCATTGGTGATTTTTTCTTAAGGTAATGAGTGGAAATGTTGGAATATGAAAACCCCAATGGAAACCAAGGAAAATCTGTTTTCCACCAAGATCCTAACTATATTTCTATACATCAGCAGACTGACTAAGTCTCACTGGAACTATCAAAACCATTTTTAACTTTTATAGGAATTAATCACTATGAGGTTTAATTTATGGTGAAATTAAATGTTTCTTATCTCTCCTCATATAAATATTCTAACAACAGAGGGAAGAAGAAGAGTTTCTTCCGATAGACATAACATCAGTCGCCAAAAAAGTACTGAAGATGAGACCGTTATGGTCTCGAAATCACTATCTACTTAGAAGATTTATATGAGGAGAGGTAAGAAACATTTAATTTCACCATATATCAAAACCATGTTTAAGCTCTCCATTCAACCCTATCCTGAGCTAATATATGTACAATATATATCAAACATATATTTAAGAGAATGAAAAAAAAATTCATGACATCATTGCAATGTTTGTATCAACACTCTTCAGAGTTACTTTATACACTTACTATGAGTTATAAAGTCTAGCACCATGTTCAAGCAGTTTTGTACACAGATATGACATGCTCCCCATGGGAAAGACGTTTTATAACGGAATTTCAGCCAGTTTATGGGATCAGTGCCAACCTAGCATCCTGAGGAATGTAAGTAGCTATAACAAATAGTTCCAGAAAACCAGCTACAATAGCTCAGGGACCCAACATGCTGACCACATGTCACCTCTATAAGCCTACTGTCTGGACTATCTCCATTTCTGTGATTGATGTTGTCAACGAAAGAACTGTTGCCAATCAAAGAACTTGTGTTGTGCCATGTAATTATGAGATATAGGATATTTATAGTTATCAAAAATAAAAAGCACCTTAGATAAATGATCCTCATAGATTTATAGATCTTTTATAAGAAGTGAAATAAGCATTTTATATTACTCAATATCAACCCTAACTTCTGCATTATATTTTGACCCAACAGGTTTCAGAGACACTATATATATACTAGTATATTACGTGAATAAGCAAATTTAACATTCTCAAATTTTCACACAGAAACATATATTCTCATTATAAATAAAACTTTTAAAATTAAAATAAATCAATTAAAATGAATGATAATTTTTCTTTAATATTTAGAGGAAGTGACACTATAAGATTTATTTTAATTAATATTCATGACTCACCACATATTTATAGATTTCTCGAATACTAAGGTTTCGATATGTTACGTACCATTATCAGTTCTCCCTCTTTTGGCTGACCGATGAACTTCCAAATAAATTTTTTTTCTCCAGGAATTTTAAAATTAATTTATTTTCTTTTTATTTTTATGGATGTAAATTTTCTCCCAAATTGTGAGTTCCTTAAATTAATCTGTTTCAGAAATTTGGCTTTTGTTTTGATTCTGTGTTTTTCTGACCATGCATTTCCAGCTATTGCAGATTTTTATAAGTTCCTTTTTATTTTTCTTATGTATATTTTTTCACAATCTTTGCAATCAATTTGATAAATCCCTGATTTGTTGCCTTCATCAATCTTTTCATTTTGTCGATTTTAATTGTGAAACATGAATAGTCAGAAAAACATAAAATTCAAACAAAACCTAATTACTGAAACACTTAGGTAAATCTAAGGAACTCACAATTTGGGAGAAAATTTAATCCACAAAAAGAAAAAAAAATTCTGGGGAAAAAAAGTTCATCAGTCAGCCAAAAGAGGGAGCAGAAATGAACCTACAGGATCACCAACCATTGATTCAACAGTTAGAAAGAATTGATAATGATACATAATGTATCAAAACATTGGTCTTGAAGAACCAATATGAGGGGAACCGTGAATATTCTAACTCTTATTAATTAATGATAAAATGTCTTTTTATATTTCTTATAAAGTCTACATGTTCATAAGTTAATTATGGGAAATGACATGAGGTACTTCAATTAATAAAATGAGTTCATTCTTATCTTACTTCATACAACATGTTTTCTAACACGGGAACTGCAATTTTCAAGAGGCATCCCTCTCATCCATTTGCCAATATCATGACTGTCAATTTTTTTGATGTTTTTTATTATTAATTTAATACTTCTCGCTGAAGGACAAATTATATTTGAAGAGAAAAATATGTCAAATTTTTTGTTTGAATCTTCATCTACAAAGTTGCCTGGTATTGATTTGATGAACCTTGAGATCAAGTCCCACTAGCTGGGAATTTCAAAATTTATGGATGTTCTTCTGAATATATATAATTTTTCAAACTGCATATTCCAAAGATTTTAAAAGTTCAGCCTCTTTTTGAATTTTATGACTCTCCAGCAAACTATGAGCTGCAATAGCTGATTTTTCAATTCACCATTTTTAATATTTCTAAAGTGTTCTTTTGTGTGAGTGTTTAAATTCCTTTTTTTTTCCCCCTATGTATACTTTATTGCAGTCTTTACAACTAATTTGATAAATTCCAGATTTTTTTACTATCTGGGGTATTAACTTTCTTATTGGTTATTAGTAGATTACCCAGGCTAAATTTATTTATCAGTGATAGTGTAATATTGAATTAGTTGATAAGAAATTTTCCTTTCTTTGAACCAGACTGCAGGGTGGTGTATTCTTTTAATCTTTTTTGTTGTCTGAATTTCTTTAGTTTATTTACAATTATTTCCTTTCCAAAGCTATTTAAACTAGCTATGCTTAAAATGTGATTGTATTCTTTTTTAAAATCCTCTTCATTTAGTGGAATGTTTAATAATATGTATACTAAACTGTTGAAAATTGCATTATTTTGTGCAATATGATTGAAACCTTAAGATTTTATGCAATTATCTGTACGAGTATCTTTCCTGTAAATATTTAATTTGATTCTTTGTTGTTCATTTCTTATTATGTACAAGTCTAAAAATTGGATTTGGTTATTCTTTTCTGATTCAATAGTAAATTTTACAGATTCATCTTAAAGATTGAGTATTTTCGATGCATTTTTAATATATTTAGAATTTATAACAGAGAAAATATATCTACATATCTATAACAACATTTAAAAATCCAAGGGCAAACATTTTGCTATGAATGGTTTATTTTAGGAAGTAATATTTTGAGGTTCTTTTAATCAAGATTTTTTTTTGTCTGGAAACATCTTACCTCAATTTAATGTTGATTTGTTCTCGAACATGTTTCGATACATCTTCTATATCATCTTCAGCAATGTTAAATTGAGGTAAGATGTTTCCAGACTAAAAATTCTATTAGTTGATAACCAGCTGTTTGTCTGGTAGGGTTTTTTATTTTATATTCTACATTTTTTTTCACATCTAGCTTTCATGAAACCGGAACAAGCCAACAAGCTCAATCCCTGGATGATGATGCTGATGATTTTTTTCACAAAAACTAATCATGTACTGAAAATATTATGACTGTTTATATATTAAATTTGGGAATTTTTAACATTATGAGGTTCAATTCATAAGAATTAAGTGAATCGTGATTCCTTCTTACCTCATACTTCTATGTTTTTTTAAACACAGTGTTTAAGAAAACATAGAAGTATGAGGTAAGAAGGAATCACGATTCATTTAATTCTTTTTATAACTGTGTTTATGAATTATCAACCAGTACTGGTATAGAATATGAGAATGTGCATCATTTTTCCAACTGTATAATTATTTAGTGACAACCTGTTATAATTCACTTGTAATATGTAACCAAATTTGAATTGTGATGCTAATGACCCAAACTGTTAAATAGGGCCATTAAATAAAAATGCTAATTGATAAAATAAATTAACATATTTTTATTTGATCTTTTCTTAAAGGGAGATTTGTCCCTAATATTAATATTTAATTTTAGGAAGTTATATTTTGAGGTTATTTTAATTATATTATTTTTATTTTTAGTCTGGACATCTTACCTCAACCAGTCTGGGAAAGCTGATGAAACAGAATTGTTTTGAAACATGTCCAAGAACAAATCAACATTAATATTGAGGTAAGATGTCCAGACTAAAAATAATATAATATAATAGATTTATCCCTGTTTAATAATAATATTATTTTAATACAGTCTAAGCACTAAATAGATGCTATTAACATCAACTTTGAACTGCATTCAGTCGAGTCCATTTTTCACTCACTGCCCATAACCATATTGCTGTCAATTCATCATCTGCTTTGCACTGCTACTTCTTCCTCAGCACAATTGCTAAAAATTCACATCAAAATGATTACAATATAACACTGAAATAAACTGTACACATCAAATTATATTTGAAGAGAAAAATTTACACCTAAACTGGGATTTGAACCAAAAATCTCTGGTTTTCATACCAGTGCTCTAATTCACTGTACTATTTAGGCATCTCAATTTAAATGGAAAATTTTCTCTCTTTTATACATTCCCTATGCCCGAGGCAAAGAACCTTTGTTCCGCATGCCATCTGACTGCTTTAAATGGGATTTAACACTATTTTTATAGCCAGTAAAGCTTTTATTTTAAAATTATTACTTCTCACTGAAGGGCAAATTATATTTGAAGAGAAAAATATATTGATATTATTCGTTTTTTAACATCTTAATGATGGACAAATTATATTTGAAAAGAAAAATATACGCCTAGACTGGGGTTTGAACCCAGGACCTTTGACTCTCTATGTCAATGCTCTATCAAAGTGAGCTACCTAGGCCTCCAATCTAAACGCATATTTTTCTCTTATACATAGTTAATTCCCTAACTCCAAATGCTACGAGCCATTGCTACGATTTTTGCAAATGGCGGCTTCTTTAAATGTTGATATTATTCGTTTTTAAACATCTTAATGATGTCAAATAGAAAAATATATTTTAAAATCATTAGTAAGTTACATTATAAGGTTTAATTTAATATTTGAGTTTGTATTTTTTAACATTCCTACCTCATATGTTTATTCTGTTGGACGATCATTTCAAAGCTTATTGCTCCATCTTCAGCCTGTTCACAAACTGGTTTTTTCTTTTCTTCAAGTTGTCGGCCCTGGATCTGTATTCCAAAAAACTTGGTAATGAGGTTCCTTTCTCCAAGAATTTCAAAGTTCATAATTTTCTCCTTGTTCTTCTGTATATAGATATCTTCCCATATTGTGAGTTCATTGGTATTTTCCAACTGTTTTAATAATTTTGTATTTATATCTATTTTGTGTTGCTCTGTCCAAACATGAGCTGCTACTGCAGATTTTTCCACTTCTCCCTTTTTTACATTTCTTATGTGTTCTTTAGTTCTACTGTTTAAATTTCTCTTTGTTTTCCCTATGTATACTTTATCACAATCTGCACATTTTATTTGGTATATTCCTGATTTTTTATTAACTAAAAACTTATTTTTATATACATAGGGAAAACAAAGAGAAATTTAAACATTAGACTAAAGAACACATAAAAAATGTAAAAAAGGGAGAAGTGGAAAAACCTGCAATAGCAGCTCATGTTTGGATAGAGAAACACAAAATAGACATAAATACAAAATTATTAAAACAGTTGGAAAATACCAATGAACTCACAACATGGGAAAATATCTATATACAGAAGAACAAGGAGAAAATTATGAACTTTGAAATTCTTGGAGAAAGGGACCTCATTACCAAGTTTTTTTGGAACACAGATCCAGGGCCGACAACTTGAAGAAAAGAAAAAACCAGTTTGTGAACAGGCTGAAGATGGAGCAATAGCTTTGAAACGATCGTCCAACAGAATAAACATATGAGGTAAGAATGTTAAAGAATACAAACTCAAATATTAGAAAAATATATGCCTAAACTGGGATCAAAACTTATCTAATTATCATTTTTAGCAACATTAACTAAACTATTGGATATGGAAAGAGGTCAACAATAAAGGGCATTGCACAAATCTTTATTTGTCTTTCTGTTATTTATATACTTAATTATATGCATTTTTCTTTTAGTACTGCCTAATCCATCTATTATCAGGTGTAGTAAAATAGCACTGTTTGTATATTCTCTGTGGTCAGATTGATGGCATATTTGATTGTTTCATTTTTTTCAGTTATGGGAGCACTGATATGTTTTTAATACTCTTTGTTTTATTAAGCTTCTCATTGGCTTGTTATAATTTAATTATTCTCTTTATTTCTATTTGTTCTGCCATGTTTAATTATACTATTTCTGCCTGTCGAAGGTTCCAACAATTACAAAAAAACCTCTAAAGATATTGCAAAAAGGTTCACACCTCTTCTTACAAGGCCTTCTTGATGGCATGGTGTCACCAAGCCAGTATTCACTTATGAAATGTCTTAGTAAACAAACATGCTGACAAAATCGGCAAACTATAACAAAGGTCATATTTGAAGAGAAAAATTATATGCTCAGACCGGGACTTGAACCCGGGACCCTTGGTTTTCTAGTCCAAGTGCTCTACCATTTGAGCTACCTGAGCAAGTACGCAAATTTGCATTTAGATCGGTACTTGCTCAGGTAGCTCAAATGGTAGAGCACTTGGACTAGAAAACCAAGGGTCCCAGGTTCAAGTCCCGGTCTGAGTGTATAATTTTTCTCTTCAAATATGATTTATCCATCATTGAGATGTATGAAATTAATAATAAGAACATTGTAAAAAGCCGTACTGGCATTTATAATGTAATGTATAATTCCCAAATATATCTTCTTAATATAGGAGCCGCCATTTGCAAAGATAGAAGCAAAAGGCTTCAAAGCATTTGGTGGGTGGGAATTAAAACGTATATAGAGAAAAATTTGCGTTTAGATGGGTACTTGCTCAGGTAGCTCAAATGGTAGAGCACTTGGACTAGAAAACCAAGGGTCCCGGGTTCAAGTCCCGGTCTGAGCGTATAATTTTTCTCTTCAAATATGATTTATCCATCATTGAGATGTATGAAATTAATAATAAGAACATCGTAAAAAGCCGTACTGGCATTTATAATGTAATGTATAATTCCCAAATATATCTTCTTAATATAGGAGCCGCCATTTGCAAAGATAGAAGCAAAAGGCTTCAAAGCATTTGGTGGGCGGGAATTACAACATATTCAAAGTTAAAATTGGGAAACACATTATGAGGTTCTTAATTTATAAATTAATGAGTCATTTTAACATCTTACCTCATATTTCCTGTTTTATCAAACACGGTAACTATAGTTTTCAAATGATCTTGTCATTCATTTTCAACCGCCATTATGACTACCGGATATTCGTTGGAATCTCCCTCTATAACGTTGCCATCTGGTGTTGATTTGACGAACTTCGAGATATCGTTGCCATCTGGTATTGATTTGATGAACTTCAAGATGAGGTCACGTTCATCCGGAATGTCGAAATTCATAGATTTAAATTTGTTCTTCTGTATAAATATTTTCTCCCAAACTGTCAAATCCAAAGTTTTTCCAAATGTTTTATGAAGTTTTAGCTTCTTTTTCAATTCTATGACCTTCCAACAAACTATGTGCTGCAATAGCTGATTTTTCATTTCACACACCATTTTTAATATTTCTAAAGTGTTCCTTGTGCGAGTGTCCAAATTTCTTTTTGTTTTTCCTATGTATACTTTATTGCAATCTTGACAATCAATTTGATAAATTCCAGATTTTTTACTATCTGGGGTGTTCATTTTCTTATTGGTTATTAATAAGTTACCAAGGCTAAATTTAATTATCGGTGCCAATGTAATATTGAGCACCCAATATTACATTGGCACCGATAAATAAATTTAGTCTTGGTAAACTTATTAATAAACCAATAAGAAAATGAACACCCCAGATAGTACAAAAAATCTGGAATTTATCAAAATTGATTGTCGAGATTGCAATAAAGTATACATAGGAAAAAACAAAAAGAAATTTGGACACTCGCACAAAGGAACACTTTAGAAATATTAAAATGGTGAAACTGAAAAATCAGCTATTGCAGCACATAGTTTGTTGGAAGGTCATAGAATTGAAAAAGAAGCTAAACTTCTAAAACATTTGGAAAAACCTTTGGATTTGACAGTTTGGGAGAAAATATTATATACAGAAGAACAAATTTAAATCTATGAATTTCGACATTCCGGATGAACGTGACCTCATCTTGAAGTTCATCAAATCAATACCAGATGGCAACGATATCTCGAAGTTCGTCAAATCAACACCAGATGGCAACGTTATAGAGGGAGATTCCAACGAATATCCGGTATAGTCATAATGGCGGTTGTTGAAAATGAATGACAAGATCATTTGAAAACTATAGTTACCGTGTTTGATAAAACAGAAATATGAGGTAAGATGTTAAAATGACTCATTAATTTATAATTACAACATATATAGAGAAAAATTTGCATTTAGATCGGTACTTGCTCAGGTAGCTCAAATGGTAGAGCACTTGGACTAGAAAATCAAGGGTCCCGGGTTCAAGTCCCGGTCTGATCGTATAATTTTTCTCTTCAAATATGATTTATCCATCATTGAGATGTATGAAATTAATAATAAGAACATTATAACAAAGGTCCTAACTTTGGAAATTGGTATCACTAAAGGTTGAAAGGCTTGTAATTGTGATAAAAAGTTGTAAAGCATATTCAAATATACTACCGTGCAATCCACATAAACCTGAAACCGTTTTAATAGGCCATAATTTCTTTCTGAAAGCTCGTAGAAATGTGAAATTTGTTTTAATGATCTCAGTGGCTCAGGAAGAATCGACAACAATCATGGCAACAATCGATCAATGCCATCTGTGGACTATATTGTTGATTTCGATGGAAATTACGAGCATTTTCATGTGCATAGTAGACAGTCTTTTTGCAGTCATAACAGCAACATGCAGTACTCACTCGAGAGTGTGTTTTCATTGTGAACACATATTGGAAGACAAAATTTCTTGGTAACAACAAAACGTGAATTTCGAAGAGAATTTAATGTATGGGATGTTTTGACAAAGGCAACAATTTTATTGCTAGCAAGAAAGCTAGAGACAACTGGTATACTCGTTAGTGAGAGTGAAAAACATAGACCTCCATTGAGTGCAGAGACTGTTAACAATGTTCGAAGAAGGCTAGTGAACTCTCCAAACAAATCATTGCGTTGATTGAGCCAGGAATCAGGCTATTCATATGGCACATGCCAAAGAGCTGTGAAGAAAATGGGATTATGACCATCAGAGTGAATATGGTGCAACAACTGAAAAAAGCAGATTAAGAAAAACAAATCCGTTATTGTCGGTGGTTTCAGGGATTTTTTATTCCACGTCCTGACATTCTCTCCATAACGTGGTTTACAGATGAGACATGGTTTCATCTATCAGGCTACATAAACACACAGAACACCAGCTGTGAACCCCCATATGATCCACAAAACACCACTGCATGATGAAAAGGTTGGAGTATGGTGCGTGTGTCAGCCTCCAGGATCGTTGGTCCAATTGTCTTTCATACGACTGTAGACACTGACGTTTATATGGGTATCTTCAATACATTTGTGGAGCAGCTGGATGATATCAAATTGAGAGAAGGTTATTTCCAGTAAGATGGAGCAACATCTAATGCCTCCATGGCCCCCTAGATCCCCTGACCTAACCTTACTGGATTTTTTTCTTGTGGGGGTATCTAAAAAATAGAGTGTACAAGATTAGGCCTTGGACAATTTATGATCTCAAGGAATCCATTCGAAACGAAATAAGCAACATTGGCGAGGATACTCTCCATAGAACTTCACAGAATATGGTGAAATGAGTGCAAATATGTATAGATGCTAATGGAGGAGACTTCCAACATTTGCTCTGAGAGGTAACAGTATAATGTAATCTCCCAATTGTGTGTAATATAATCTCCCAATTGTGTATTATATTCTCCCAAAGTTGCAAGTGTGTCCTATTATTGGTTCAAGACTTATGGCCCCTTAAAATGGTTCAGGTTTATATGGACTGCACTGTATATTACAGTTGATATGTTAAATAATATAACAAATATTAATAAGTTATATGAAAAATAAAGTGTCAAATTGAACAATTTCCCCCCCCCCCAAGGGTCTTCCAATATACAAATATTCATACAATAATTACAAGCAACATATTCTCAACTTATTGAGTGTTATAGTGAGATAAACTTAGTGACAGTGAATGTTGCATTTATGAATTAACAATTATGGTGCGAGGAGTTCCCAAGCCAAAGAGTACAAGTTTATATCTCAGACTGGGTATTACTACTCATTATTATTGGTCCTATGTGATCTTACAAAAAAACCCTACCCAGCATCAAAAATATAAGAGAGCACCCAGGCATAAAAAAATAACAAGAGAGAAAATAAAAGAAAAGAAAAATTTAGAGAAAGGAAACAATCGTTATTGAAATGTCTGAAGAGATTAAATTAAAATAGTATGGATATTAAAATGATGAGAAAAGAAACAGTCTAAATATATTACTGAAATGGGGGCATACCATAGTGTAGATCATTAAGGCAATACACTATAAGCTGCAAGATTGTGGGCTGAATTCCTGATGGGGCCTAAACCATCTGGGAGTTGATTCAGCCTACTATTAGTATTGAAGTAAAGGCAGGTGTTACGATGAGTTGACATCTTATTCTGAGCCTACTACCCTAAGGGTCTGTAGTGAGACCACTTTACCTTTTTATAATACTGAAATAGAAACCTGAAGAAGTAAAAAAGCATCAGGTGGAGTAGAAAAACAGGAAAACTAAAGAAGGACATTCAGAACATAGAAATATTTGAATCGGCTGCGGTGGACTAATGGTTATGCTCCTTGCCTCTGGTCCCGAGGGTTGCAGGTTCAAACCCCGGCCAGGATCAATGGATTTTTTAGGATGGAAAAATCCAAGGAGCAAGTCCTCTGGGAGGGACTTTAAGCCGTGGGTCCCAAGTCTGAAGATTTTCAGGCTCGTAAAAGATCCTTAAGCCTGAATGAAAAGGCCTCGAAGCAAAATTTACCAAATTTTCCCATCCTAGTACTACCTTGGTTTCCTAGATGTCAGTATGAGGCAGAATGCTGACCACGGACCACTCAAATGACATCTATACGAAAACAAGTGTAACTTAATTAGTATGGTTCAAGTTCTTCCTGTAGGGGGAGAGCGCCTAAATCTCTGTTAAGGGAAAAACATGGGCTTACAAGAAGAAGAAATATTTGGAGGACCACAATTACCATGGTGTGAAGAAAAATATATGTATACTTTATAATGTTATTTCCATATTTAACTATGAATATGTATACTTAACTCATATACTTTCATATTATCACACAATGTGTATGCAAAAATTCATTTTTCCCCCCTTACTTGGTAGAAGTTGTCCTTAGACAACTCAAGTCCTTTTTATAAAAATATCAAAAGTTTGAAACTTCATACCTAATAAAGAAGTAAATCAGATTTTAAATTAATAGGAGGATGCTACACTCTAATTCAACACAGGAAGTTACTACAGACCTTATGGGCTATGCCAGTGTCCCCCTACATACAGAGGGTAGATGTTGCCAAACTGATGATAACGGTATTTGTATGTTTAGAGAGGGAGGAGGGGCAAGGTTAGCAGTACTTTTTCCAAATCTATGTACTATACATTTAAAAAGTATAGTTTTTCTTTTACGGCATGCAAACTAGTTTTATAGTAAACTTGAGAGTCAACACTTTTACACAGATCTACCTGTTGTATTTCAATCTTCAGTTTTATATAAGGATTTCTCTCAAGAAAATCCTGTCAAAATGGCAACCCAGTTCCCTATTCCAAACACACAGTAACTTCTTGGGTTGAATCTGACTGTAGCTAACCACACCTGTTGCACTATCAGAGGAACAGATGAAATGGAAAACATGAATATGGAGAAGTAGTGACATGACGTTTTTGACAGGGGAAAATGTCAGAATCCCAAGAAAAACCTCATTTCATTACTTTCCTACTCATATCATGCAATTTGTTCCATTTAATTTCATCTGCCCCTGTGATGGTGTGACAGGCCTGGTCAGCCAACATTCTTGTATATCACACAAAGGTAAAGAAATCTACTTCAAGATGCCCTGGGTTAGTAGGAGATTAAGGTCCCGCCTTTCTAGATAATCAGCACTAGATGTCATGTAGGTTGTGAGCCCTATGTGATGGTTCCATTTACCTCCAGAACATGCTTCTGGTACTCATTTCAGTTACAGACAGAGTTAACCCCAGGCCCTGATGCCGCCAGAAGGTAGGTTGGTTGCCAATCCTGATCCCACCAGGAACTGAACCCATGACTTTCTGTCTTCTAGCATATTGACTTAGCTATGCTATGGTCATATTTGAAAAGAAAAATTATATGCTCAGACTGGGGTTTGAACCCAGGACCTTTCGTACTCTAGGCCTAGATTTTCTTTATATACATATATATGATAATAAAACGTCCAATTCAATGTCAAAAAAAGAAAACATTTCAATAATAACAATATTGAATACAATTTAAAACTATCAATACCTAATATAATATAAAGTGAGATAAGTGCGGTGACATGTTATTTATGGAAGAATTTGACCAATGGCGAACACTACAGTAGTATGCTATTAAAATAAAATGAAGAAAGTATCTATAAAAATCAACAAAAGCCAATGGGGGTTTATTGAAACCAAAAAAATCGCTCTAGCAACCTCCATGTTCAAACCCCAGTCTAAGCGTATAATTTTTCTCTTCAAATATAATTTATCCATCATTGAGATGTATGAAATGAATAATAAAAACATTATGCTATGGTCCCTTATATAAAGATAGATATTCAATAATAGGGACTTTATTTTATCTCATCCCTTGACCTGGCATTATGTCGGATAAGAGTTTAGAGAAGAAAGATTTGTAGATAGGAAATAGTGAATTTTGTTTCATTCTATCTCCCATTCTACATTTATTTTGAAGCACTGATTTCATTACTCACACAAAGTATTTTCCGGTCACATTTTTTATGGATTCTTCTAGGGCAGCATATACAGTTGTTTGCGCTCCTTGCCGAGGGCTTTTAACAAACATCCATACCAATGGTTTTAGGAATATTGCAGAGAAAGTGCTATTGAAGAAACTCATGTGTCGGATGATTTCTGTATCTACAATTCCTGGATGCACTGCATTCACAGTCACTCCAGTTCCTATAACAGACAACATCACACTTTATGATGGTAGTAGTAGTAGCAAGTCCTTTTACTCTCTAATGGAGTATAAGGCATCAATGAGAGATCTCAATTGCCAGCAATGACTTTGGATTCATTCCATGTACTTCCATTACCATCGAGCTCATCTTTGACAGATCTTTTCTATGTATTTCTTAGGCAACTCACTGTTCAATTTTATTTAATATTTGTAGGAAATAACACTATAAGGTTTCTTTTAATTATTATTATTAGTTAGTTATTCAGACTCACCTCATATTTTTTTTTTAATATTTTGCAGATTATAATTTCTTTCCATCTATGTGGCATTGTCAATGCATTCAAACTTCTACTGTAGTCTGCAGAATATAAAAAAAAAGTAAGGTGGATCAAAATAACTAACTCATAATAATCACTGTTCAATCTCTATTTGCAAATGGTAAGATCCATAAAAGAAATTGAATTGGTTATCTTGGTATTTTTATATAGTTTTAATTAGAGTTGTTGATGCAAGTCAATATGTCTTACCTGATATTTTTGTATTTTATTTATTGTCTAATGTATTTAATTTCCATTCATGTGTATTTCATGATTTCTTAATGTGGTGCAATCGTCTGATTGCGCAGTGTCTCATTTTTATCTATGTCATCATGTTTGTGCCAATTCTGTCCTTTGTTTCTCGGATGTTACATGTCTCAACATTGTAATTGCATAGGCATGCTTCGTCTGCACCACACTTTGCTTCCTTTGTTTGAATCATTAGCATCTCCGCCAAGTCTGTGGTCAGGTTATCTGACTTCAAGCTCCGTTAATATCAAGCTCACTCTAATTTATACATCATACTTCAAGAGAAGTCATTCAGTTCATTAATTAAGGATCAAATGTATCCTTTCTTTAATAAGTTCACAACTAATAATTAAATTGTGCAATGCAACCACCACTATGGTCTTGAGGTAGCTTGCTGCCTTGTCACGCAATGGGCCCGGGTTCGATCCCCGGTCGGGGCAGTTTTTCTGGGTGAGGTTTTTATCGGGGGGTTTTCCTCACTTGTTAGACAAATGTCAGGAAAACTTTAAGGCCCAAACGGTCCCCAAAATCATATGGCAATCATCATCATCCTTATCATTATCATCATCACTGACATCCTTCACCAGCGTGGAAAGCAACAGGAAGCTACCACACCTACAATTCCCTAGTAAAGCATAGCATGAAAGTGCTGCTATGATTGCAGTGAAAGACCTGCCTTCGGGCAAAATTACTATGGATGGATGGAATGCAACATTATGAGAAACAAAGAACCGCCATATGTACGTATTATAATTCAGCAGCAAGAATAAATTAACTATCACTCACTTTACCAAGTTGACATTATTCATCTAAATTAATCTAAATTTACATTATTACACATAACCAGCATCTTTGATATTTATATATATATATGTCCTTCCCAGTCCATCAGAGCGTTCTTTCTACACACATACATATAAGTTGTCTCACGTGATAAGTAATTGAAGTAATTAGCCTACTTAATCATATCAAAGATACCATAAATTAATTTTCATAAAATCAATTACCTTAATTATTTCGAAATCATACTGAAAATGCTACAAACTTGTTTTCATTTAATTTTGGACTTGTCTGGTTTTGGACGCAAGCTTCACATTTACATCCCACTTCATATTTTGCTATAAACAATCAGTGTAAATAACCAATTCAACTCTTTAATAAAATACCCCATAGTGTTACTTTCTATCAATTCTGTTATTAAAACTGCAATAAACTATGCAAACACCACCATTCGGTCATCTCAACACATATTTTTCCAAGAAATGACTGATTTTTCCTCCCATAAGGTTCATGTAAAATCAAGTAATTAACAAATTTACTTTTAATTAATTTGCTTCATTTTGTTTTTACAAAATTGACATTTTGTGTTAGTGTATTCTGAACTTCTACCTGCATTTTAATTTACAGTTTAGCTAATGATAAAGGGGCTCCTCTAAACCGGTCTCACTGAGAAAAGCAAATCCTTATTCACGGTTAAAAATTGTGACGTGGCTCCTGTATTCGCAGCTAAAAAGTATTTATTTGCAGATCCAGTCAGTATATTAGAAGAATTAGGATCCTACATTAATGCAAGGCAACTTTTTTTTTACTGCAGGTACATGCCAAGGCAGCTTTTACAAAGAGCAATTCAAACCAAATGGGCAAATAGATATCTAAGTAACATAAACCTTATTGTCATTAAGCCTACAGTTTGTTGTTAAAAGCCACTGCTGTATTTCATGTGCTGCTATGTCTGTTGATATGCCTTCCCATGATCGGTATTTTACTGTTTCAACGTGTCATTCGTTGCAATAATTTTGATTGAATAACATATGTCTCTTCTGCTTTATTCCCAACTTATAACGTCGAGAAAAAGGAAAGAAAAATTTGGTCCAAAGCGAAAAAAAAAAAATAGTGTTGCAGCTTAAAGTAAAAATAGAAATGCTTGACAGTTTATGCATTGGTGAATTATTTGCATCCATATCATGCTGTTTCAATGTAGACTAATCAATTGTAAGATTTATCAAGAAATCCAAAGACAAAATAAGGAATTCTATTGCTGAATTCACAGCTGAATATCAATCTGAATAGAAAGACCTTTTAAAAGCGGCAAAATAGGAAAAAAGAAATTACTAAGTTCTTTAAGTCCTTGCCTAAAGCCTGACGATAATAATTAATAGAAATTGTTCAAAATCTCTCATTAGATTGATTTTATTTTGATGATTATTTTATTTTGGAACCTTGGAATGTATCCCCTATATAACCATACAAATTACCATTCCATATTCATGGTTTCTCTGTATTCGCAACATATCCCCCACAAATAAGGAGCTATTACTGTATTTTATGAGGTGTTAAATGCCAAATTCAGTTACGTAAATATAGTTTACATCATAGTGTTACTATTTGTAGCAATTTTGTTAAATTCTACATACAATTAAGGTAGAATATTTCTATCACTCACCTCATATTGTTCTTATTTGATTATAAACTAGTTTCGGAACATAGTTTCTGTTCCATCCTCAGTATCGTCACGACCGTTGTTCTGTCGTCTTGAAGAGCTGTCCTTCTCTCCTTCCATTGGCTGACTGAAAAACCTCGAAACCAGGTCATTCTCACCGGGAATTTCAAAGTTCATTAATTTCTTCTTTTCGCTCTTTTGAATGTAGATCTTTTCCCAAACAGTAAGTTCTTTAGGTTTTTCTATTTGTTTTAATAATTTAGCTTCTTTCTCGATAAGATGTTTTTCAGACCATGCATGGGCAGCCACTGCAGATTTTTCAACTTCCCCTTTCTTGACATTCCTGAGATGTTCTTTCACTCTAGTTTTCAAATTTCTTTTAGTTTTTCCTATGTAGAATTTCTCACATTCTTTACATTTAATTTGATAAATCCCTGATTTGTTTTCTTCTTTAATTTTCTCATTCTTATTAGGTCTAATCAGTCTACTGATGCTGTAGTCATTTTTGGGTGCTAACCTTATGTTGAAATCTTTAAAAATTTTTTGAAACTTGTGGTGTTTTAATGGATGATATGTGAATTTTCTAAATTTTACATTATCTTCTTTAACTTTTAGAAGAGTGCTTTGATTAATAAATTTTTGTCTTTTGAACTTGTTTATTTTTTTGAGTATCATTTTTATTGCAAACCCATTTTTCGTGGCTACGTTGATTATGTGTTCTTTTTCTTTTTCATAATTTTCTTTGTTCATTGGTATGTTCACTAATCTACATACAAGTTTACATAATGTTTCAGTCTGGCTTCATTGTTCTGAGTATAAGAGAACTCTCTTAAATTTATTCAAGAAAAACTTGTTTATAGAGATTAAACATACCTACAAAATCTCAATTTTGTAAAAATAAAATGAACTGAGCATTTCTAAAAGAAGTGATTCAGCTGTGTTTCTGCAACACAATACATTTAAATACAAAACATGAGAAATTGAATTTTCCCATTTAAAGATTTATCATATCATTCACATTCATTACAAAAATATATGAGTTCATAAATACAATTTTATTAATTATTACCACAATGTTATCATAAATAAACAAATTTATTTAAAAGGAGTTGTATTTAACAAGGTGGTAACAATTGGAACATTAATAAATAATACTTTAAAAAAACTAAAACAACACGCTTTATTAGAAAACCGAACTACAAAATGAAAAATAATTTTAATTTCCAACACACTTGGGATAAAATTAAAGTGGTCTACAAAAAAATCATCTCCAACACATCTAGAATAAAACTAAAGTTATCTACAAAAAAAAAAATAATTTTACCATCAAAAGCGTGGGGTGCTTTTTATAGTTTTTACGTTTTCTTCTTAGAGACTTTACTTTTACCAATATATGTTTATTATAAAATATATTAATTGATATAGAGCACCCCACGCTTTTGATGGTAAAATTAATTTTTTTTTGTAGATAACTAGTTTTATTCTAGATGTGTTGGAGATGATTTTTTTGTTGGCCACTTTAATTTTATCCCAAGCATGTTGTTTTAGTTTTTTAAAGTATTATTTATTTTTTAGTTTTAATATTTTACAGAATAAGATAAAAATGTAAATATCTTTAAATTTGATACTATTGTAGTATGAGCTAAAAGTTATACTCTACTAAAAAATCCTCCGGGCTGGATTTGAACCAGCGACCTATGGATTACTGAAATTATATGCCACTACAGTCCACTGCTCTACCAACTGAGCTCTTACAACGATTGAGTAAGAAGTTGATAAGTCCGCAACCTATTATAGCGGTTTTTATTATTTTGATTTTCTGCTGATTCTGGCCAGGATTTTAGAAACATTTATGAAATTATTGTATTGGAAATAGGCCGGTTTCGCGACCTGTTGGCGTCGTGAAACGGGCTTGAATTTTTTCGTGAAAACGGCCGATCGCGAAGCAACCTTGGCATCATTCCCGATTTTCAACTGGCCTATATAAACGCAGTGATTTTGAAGCAAAATTATAGTTCGCAAACATGGCTCAAGCTTTAACGACAGAAGCATCTCTCGTGCCTACCGCTGGTTACTTTACGTCCGACAATTACGACGATTGTGTTAATTACATATTAACATATTTGGAACAACAAAAAAGTATTAAATTGGTAATACACACGTCGGCATTGTTTGTAAAAGACGGCGAAGAAATAATAATACACATTCCTGTATCGATTGACACAATTTTGGACCTGGACACTCTACAAATTGGAGATTTTTTTGGTGATGTGTTTACAAAACTTACTGATCCGGATGAATATCCCGACGCAGCCGGATCAGGATTGTCATTTATAAAAATACATCGGTGGTGGTTTAAAATTGCACCGTGTCAACCTAACAACACGGCCAATGTAACAAATAGGAATGTGTTATCTACAGAGCACGAGACGATGGAGGTCGACGAAGTGGATGGTCGAAGAAGCGATTTGGTGATGACCCGGACGTCGGATACGATAATTGGATGTATAGCACTGTACCACACCCATCAAAGCGGCGACAACACGGCCCAGAGAAGAAAGAAGGTGAGGGATTGGATTCGACGACGGGCGTCCGGGGAGGAAAAGGCATCTGTACGTGTCCACATTTCGGAGCTGGCGGCGTGGCATACAAAAATTCAAAATTATAATATACGTGTGTTTAATAACAGAGGTAATGTTGTGTATCAAAGAAGGTTTAATCTTGCAAATCCTGACTTAATTAATTTATATTACATGGGAATGGCACGTTATAAATTAATAATTAAATTGGACGCGTTTTTGCAAGATAGAACACGTGATGTGCGCGGGTATTGCAACGATTGTTGCAAGTACCACGTTCCTCGCAAATGTGACGTTACTGTTCACACGATTGGGGATAAAGCGGATAATACAATTAAAGCAAAAGACATTCCAAATTGCAGGCACAGGCTTGTTTGCTATGCAGATTTTGAAGCGTACATCAGTAGTACCGACCAGCAACATGTGCCCTCTGGCTATTGCTGGGCGGCGGTATGTGAAAATGTTATAATAAAAGAATCATTAAAAACAATAAACGTTTGCAATGATGTAACGCAAACGTTTGTTGATGAAATTGTAAATTGGATATACGATTGGTCATGCGCATTTAATATAACAACAAGTAACTGTGGCATTTGCGGTGAAGCACTAAACACCGATGAAGAATGCGTGTCGGGTCGTAAAAATTACATAGACGGTAAACCGGGATCATATCATTTAAATGTTGGAACGCGCCCGAAAATACGTGTCCTGTATATTTTCATAATTTTAAGGGGTACGACAGTCATTTGATTGTACGTAATTTAATACGTCGATTTGGTACAGAAGTAAAAATATTAGGAAAATCGTTTAATAAATTTGATGTAATTGCAATTGAAGGAATGCAATATAGAATTAGATTCATGGACACATATAATTATTTGGCATCATCCCTGCAAAATTTAACATCTACCGTAACTAGTTTTCGATTTGCCCCTTCCGAAGCCGAAGGCAAGGCCCCCTTTCCTTACAAATGGTTTGATTCCCCTGCAAAATTATTCGAACAGTTGCCGGATTCCGACGAGGCGTGGTATTCAGACTTGCAAAATGTAATTCAAAATAAATATTTAGCATTCCACATATGGAATGAAAAACAATTTCGAACATTTGAGGAATACCACAATTATTATTTACGGTTGGACGTTTTGTTGTTGGCTGACGTGTTTGAATTGTTTCGCTCAAACGCAATGTATGCGTACGGGCGAGACCCTGTATATTTTCAGGGAGCGCCTAGCTTTACGTGGCACTGCGCAGTTCGAAACAGCAACAATGCCATAAAAATAATTCAAAACAAAGACTTGTACATAACAATTCAAAATCAAATTCGCGGAGGCGTATCGCAGTGTGTACGGAGACATGCAGTTGCATCAGAAAAGGATTACATCATGTATTTAGATGTTAATTCTCTGTATGGAAAGGTGATGACGTACAAACTGCCTTGCGAATATGTATGTTACCTAGATGCGTTGCCCGAGAATTGGAGGTTGTTGACTCACGAGAGCGAAACTTGTTTTCTTGCATTAGTAGACCTGTCGTACCCCGCAGAGTTGCACGACCTTCACCACGAATTTCCATTGGCTCCAGATTACTTTGAAGAAAGACTGTGTACGACCTTCCTCCCAAAAACAAGGTATTTGGTGCATAATTTAAACTTGCAATACTACGTACAAAATGGAATGTGCATAGACAAGGTTCATTCAGTATGGCAATTTAAACAAGCACTTATATTTTGCGAGTATGTACAGGGTAATGCCGCAAATCGAAAGAAATATCAAAATAATAAAGCCTTATCAAACACGTTTAAAATAATGACAAATAGTTTATTTGGTAAAACGGTGGAAAATCCTTTTAAATATAAAAAATTTGTTGTAAAAAAGGCAACCGGTGTAAGTGCATATGGCCGCCAAAATGCTTTTTTGGCGGAGGTTACTAATTTTTTGGAAATTGATGACTACTTTTTGTGCGAATTGGAGCCTCATAGAGTTATTTTAAACAAGCCTGTGCAGGTAGGATTTTCGATTTTGGAATTGGCAAAATTGGAGGTGTATAAATTTTTTTACGATGTCAAGTTAAAATTTAATAATGATGTTCATTTGTTGTACCACGACACGGATTCGCTGGTACTGCATTTTACAAACTCAATTGTTCATCCTCTTATTACAATGACCGAAAACGAGGAACTGCGTAGGTATTTAGATTTTGAAAACGTGCCAGATAACTATGTAATAAAAACTGTAAACACAGATAAAGTGCCTGGTTTGTGGGCAGATGAGGTAAAACACAAAACTATACTAGAGTTTGTAGGCCTTAGAGCAAAAACGTATGCGTTACGGTTCGAGGACGGTGATTCCTTGTTAAAAAACAAAGGCATTACCGACGTTGCAACCGTTGAAGGCGAAACACAACAAATTTGCTTTGAGGATTACAAACGTTGCTTGTTTGACAATCGTTCCTTGTACGTGGAACAGTACCTCATCCGTTCACAAAACCACACGCTTTATACAGTGCGTCAAAAAAAATTGGCATTGCAGTCCGAGGATAGAAAAAGACAGGTTTTACAGGATAGAATCACAACGTTACCTCATGGATACAAAGGAAAAAAATTTAACACAACTTAAAATTGTAATACATGTTTATTTACAAAATAAAGTGTACATTCATGTGAGAAATGGCAGTGTTGTTTTTGCATCATTATAATTTTGAACTCCTAACCTAAATCCTCCTCTAGCCCGCATATGACACATGTCTAATGGAGCCATAGCAGAGATTTCCTCGTCCCTAAAAATAAAGGATATTTGAAAACTTTGCTCCACCATGCAGGATGCCCGTTGTTTCATTAATGTCCCGTTTGATTTATGTATGGGAACCATGGTAAAAAAATGATGTTGCAAGGGGTTATACTGCGCCTGCAACCATTGATCCCCAAGCGCAGCATTGCATCTGTACATTTTAGGATTAAACGTGCTTGGCCACGGTGTAAATCCTACCTTCCACAATGTCATTTGTTTTTCTTTTTCTATTCCTTTAACCGTAAAGTAGGTAAAGGGAGATGGCGTAAAGCTGTCTATTGCATCAGGAAACAACACGTCACCCTCCACGTTGGTTTCAACGTCGTATTCTATAACGTCAGATGCTCCTATAATTTCAATTTTATCCAAATTTTTACATTTGGTTATGCTCCTGGATTCCACGGTCCATTTGCTGTTAATTGCAGTATTGTTCCCTTCCTCGTCCACCACCCCGTAAGCGTAATTTAATGCCTCCCATTTAAAATCCTCCGCCGTACTTGCAGCATTAAATAATTCGTATGTGTGTGAGTGAAGATCGTTGAGAACGTACCCTTGATACATTTTATTTCTATTCATTAGGTTACCGTGTATGTTAGACGAAATACCAAATATTTTTACCGTTTCAAAATCGTCAGTATGTGGCAACTTTACCATTTGGTTTTTTTTGTTGGCGTGTATTAAATCACTATATTTTATGCCTTGAATAGTATCTTTATTGGACAACGTGTAACCTGTGGTTACAAAATTTTTTGGCATGTAATGTATTATTTTACTCTGTTGCACAAATGAAGCCAATTCGGTGGGCGTGTTACCTCTTATTTGCAGTTCGTCTGTCAAAATTATGAAGTTGCTAATTTTAACATGGGGCTTGTGTATACGATACCCTAAACTGCACGGGAGCACTGATTTAATTACAGTTATCATTTCATCGTCCAGCATGGGTAGCAAAGCCAACGTTATGGGCAACGTGCTCATCGATGTGTCTATTTCCTCCCACGAGCGCTGCACAAAGGTAAATGTAACATGTTTGTAGGGCAATGGACGCGCTACGGGGGATACACTTTCTCCAGGCTGAGTTCCATGTTGTCCAGAATTTCCCGTTCCACCGCTGCTACCAGCTGCCGCACGTTCAACACGTACACTGCCTTCACCATCCGTTTCATCTTGGTCTTGCCAGGTAGAGGGTGGTGTCTCGTACGGGTTGCTTAAAGTACGACTTCGTTTGCGGGACATTGTCCCACCCGTACGCAACATTACAATGTCCTATAAATAAATAATACCCAATCAGCAAATTGTTCGGGGGATATGTACATGGGTGAATTAAAGGGTTCACGAAATTCATATATTACCAATCTATTGCGCAATGCATCCTCATCCTTTGGACTTAAATAACCTTTACCCAACTTGTCGTGATTGCCTGTCATAATAACTGGAGTGCGACACAAGTCTTGTTTGTTCATGTATTTTTTACCAACTTGTATCGCCGCTCCGGCCAGTATGTTTTTCATATCATCGCAAGTAGCTTCCGTAACAAAGGGTTCTTCCAAAAGAATTAAGGATTTATTTAAAAAATTTTCATAGCTAAATTCCGACAAGCTGTTTGCAGTAGAGGCATAACCTGTAATAAAATGGGATGCAATGCTTTGAGCTATAAAACTCTTTCCGGAATTTGAGGGTCCGAGGAGGAATAAACAGTTAATCTTTGTTTCTTTGCAATTAAGTACTTTCTCAAGGTTGCGCACAAAATCAGAAGAAACAATATTATTTCTAATAAACAATTGATCAATTGCATCTCTGCTGTGGCTGGACCCATTTTCACTACAGTCTAACAAATATCCAAACCTATCCTCTCTTTCGCTATACAATCTATGTTTTACGTAACTAGATATGCGGGAATTTATATCACTAATTAATACATAGTTTTGTGAATATTTATTTAACAAAAAATCCCATTCACTGGGTTTACATCTATCCAGCAACGCCGTATAAGACGTTGCTTTATATTTATAAATTAAATTAGTTAAAAAGTCGGAACCTTTTAGACGTCCCCACTCTGACTCCTCTGATGTCGTCTTCTTCGAAGTGTGTCCCGCTACTGTGGGCTCCAGAATGGCTATGCTCAGGTGACGTTGTTGGGTACACTTTTTTTTTGGACACGAGTTCCAAAAATCGTCGAGATTGCGCTTCGGTGAGGTGAGGACTCACAGGCACCACTCGCACCAGTTCTTTGTAGTCTCCCAATTTTTCACACAATTTTTCCAATTTAATGGAATATGAGAGCCGTAGAACAACTGCGTCGCCCTCACGACGTTCAAATGTTGTATTGCCGGTAACAAATATACCAGCTAGAAGAATGTAGAGGTCGTCCACCGACAGTTCGTTACTATTTAAAGTTTGGACGAGCCAGGCAGACGGTGTAGACAGCGCAGACATGATACTGATTTTGTATCAAAAATCATCCCGTTTATATAGGCGAGTTGAAAATCGGGAATATTGCCAAGGTTACCTCGCGATCGGCCGTTTTCACGAAAAAATTCAAGCCCGTTTCACGACGCCAACAGGTCGCGAAACCGGCCTATTTCCAATATATATTGTATTGTCATTGGTCCTTTACAAGCATACAAAGTTTCAAGTCGATCCAATGATTTTAAGTGGGTGAAAATTGTGTTGAAAGATTCCGTTACATAATTACACAGACACTTTTTTTGATTTTCTGATGATTCTGGCCAGGATTTTAGGAAAAAAAAATTATTGTATTGTCATTGGTCCTTTACAAGTAAACAAAGTTTCAAGTCGATCCAATGATTTTAAGTGGGTGAAAATTGTGTTGAAAGATTCCATTACATAGATAGATACAGGTCAAGCTAAAATAAAGTGTTGTATTTACCAAGGTGGTAACATTTGGAACTTGTATTTGAGAAGTTCTGGATTCAAACTCCAGTGCTTTTCAACTCACAGATTAATACTAGTAAAATTCATATCAAATTCCATTGAGATGAAGTCATATGATGAAAGTTAAATGTTAAATTGTACCTGCTGTTGGTAGGTGCTGTCGTCCTCAACTTTGTTAATATATTGTATATAAAATTAACTGGAGCGCTTTCGGACGTTATCTTCCATCTTCTGCAGGTTGAGTTTCTGCTACTCGTTGTTGTTGTGTACGGTGATGTATACTCCCAACTGTTTGTAGCAGCAACTGACTTGTTTTTGACGATCTCGTATAATGGGTTTGACTGGGGTGCGTTCTTATTAAGAAGTGAGGTGTTGTTTGTTTCCTTTATAATTTCGAGGTCTTCAAATATATTTATCCTAGCTGGAATGTTCTCTCGGTGGATTATCGTGAGAGTATTTTCAATTGTGTTCATTTGATGACCTGCGTTAATGAGATGTTTAGCATAGCTTGATTTATCACCCGCGTGTATGAAATCTTTTAGGTGTTCTTTATATCTTGCATTGAAATTTTTGCTTGTCCTGCCAATATAAAATTTATTACAATCTTTACATGTTAGTTTGTAGACTCCCTTGTTGAATTTGTTGTGTTCTTCTATACCATTGTATATTATGTTGTTTAATTTGTTTCCTGTTTTATAAGCTATGTTAATGTTTTATTTATCTTTTTCAAAGTTCTGGCTAGTTTTGTGGTTTCATTTCCTGTGTATGTTAATGTTACCCATGTTTTGTTATAATTAGATTATCTTTCAAGTTTTGTTATATTGTTTGCGTCATTTTTTCTTTTTTTGTTTCTTTATAAGCTTATCAATGATTTGTTTGTTGAATTCATTGCTTTTTGCCATGTTTTTAAGATATTGTAGTTCTTTGTTATAATTTGTTTTGTTCAAGGATAGTTTTAACATTCCATTGATTAAACTATTGAATGTGCTGATTTTATGTTGGTATGGGTGTCTAGACTTGTTATTAATGGTGAGCATATTATTTGTAGATTTGCGGATAATGCTTATTTCAAGTTTCTTTTTTTCTACGTTTTTCAATATGGTAAGGTCTAGATAATTAATTTTGTTATTAAGTTCTATCTCTTCCGTAAATTCTATTTTAGGAATCATATTGTTTAGTTCTAGCAGAATTTCCTTTTCTTTTTTGTTCTCATTTTCATAAATAATCATGACTTCATCCACATATCTTGTAATTAGCTTTATATTGAATTTATTTATTAAAATTTCATAGTATTTGTTTTCCAAATCTTGTAGAAATATTTTTGCCATTATACCTGATGTGGGAGATCCCATCAGGATTCTATTTTCTTGTTCATATATTTGGTTATTGATTTGGAAATAATTTTGCTTCATTATATATTTGTGACTGTGTATAGTTGATTTATGTATTCTGTATTTAAGTTACTGTTATCTAGTTTATTTTTTATTATGTTCAAAGTTTCATTTATTGGAATGTTAGTGTATAGATTCTTTATGTCAAATGATGCCATTTCGTATTCTTGTTTATTTCTATGTTTTTAAGGTTAACTTAAATATAGAATACATAAATCAACTATGCACAGTCTTAAATAGAACGCACTCCAGTCAAACCCATTATATGAGATCGTCAAAAACAAGTCAGTTGCTGCTACAAATAGTTGGAGTATACATCACCGTACACAACAACGAGCAGTAGCAAACCCAACCTGCAGAAGATAACTTCCAAAAGTGCTCCAGTTAACTTTATATACAATATTTTAACAAAGTTGAGGACGTTGGCACCTACCAACAGGTACAATTTAACTTTTAACTTTCATCAACTCACATATTATTTTCAGATTTTCTCAGGCATCAATAGGACCATTTCATCATTATTAATATTAAACCAGTCATATTCTAAACAAAACTCATGACAAACACATCAATAGCAATCAAATATAACAGTATAATTCCTAGTTTGAACAAAAAAAAAATTCTAGATATATGATCTGCATCTATTAATTTACATATTATGGACTTAGAAATGTAATATATGTGTGTTTGTTTCTAATACCATACACTGCACTCTACATGCTTCGGGTTACATGCTAAACAGGTAGTTGACATTAATGTGGTCTATTCTCAATTTATGCACTACTTTGGCAGACCACTTTACATAGATGATGTATTCTTGTATTCCGTACAGAGAAGTGCAGGATGTGTGTATGTTTACACTATGTGTTTGTGTAGTATAAAGTGTACTGTATGAAGGATGATGAAGAGAAGGGAAAAGGTGAAACCCAGTGTCAGCATATAGCCTATTCCTATTGAAAAGCACCAAAAGGCTTAATATCCCCATCTGATAGTTTTAAATTAATGTACTCAGGATTACTGTTCACATGCAATAGTTAATACATCTAAAGAGAGAAACTTCTGCCTAAACTGTGATTTGAAACCAATATCTCCAGCTTTGTGCACTGGCGCATTAATCAATTGTATACTACTTAGGAACAAATCTTTCTCTTAATGTTCATATTATTCGTTTTTAAACATCTTAATTATATTTGAAAAGAAAAATATACGCCTAGACTGGGGTTTGACCCAGGACCTTTAACACTCTATGTCAATGCTCTATCCAAGTGAGCTACCTAGTCCTCCAGTCTAAACGCATATTTTTCTCTTATATATAGTTAATTCCCTAACCCCAAATGCTACGAGCCGTTGCTATGATTTTTGCAAATGGCAGCTTCTTTATTAAGAAGACTTTTTATTGGGAATTTAAACATTACTTATACATTATAAAAAGTCTTCTTAAAGGAGCCGCCATTTGCAAAAATCGTAGCAACAGCTCGTAGCATTTGGAGTTAGGGAATTAACTATGTATAAGAGAAAAATACGCGTTTAGATTGGAGGCCTAGGTAGCTCACTTGGATAGAGCAATGACATATAGAGTCAAAGGTCCTGGGTTTAAACCCCAGTCTAGGCATATAATTTTCTTTTCAAATATAAATCTTTCTTTATTTGAAATTCCATGCACCCCTATTAATGAATTTCTATTTACATTACAACAAGAAGACACGGTGGGATTTATTCAGTGTCATACTAGCTAATAACAAATCTATATTCAATTAAAGTACTCAGACTTGCTGTTCACATGAAATAGTTAATACAACTAAAGAGAAAAATTTCTATAAAGAATAAAAAAAAATTCTGCTAAACCGGCATTTGAACCCAAGATCTCTCTCTAGCTTTAAGCGCTAGTGCATTAAACAATTGTATTCCTTAGGCAATCTAGGAGCAGAAACAAATTTTTCTCTATCTTAAATTCCCATGTACCCCTGTTAATGAACTTCTATTCACTTATACTAATAAGACATTATAATGGGAATTTACTCATTGCCTTATCAGTTAATTACAAACATACTATTGAAAGTAATATATCCAGGCTTGCAGTGTCTGGATTTGCTACCTCCTGGCAAAAGTATAATTTATAGAATAAGACAAAATTTCTTGCAATTTCGGAAATAAAAACTGAGAAGAGAAAATACTGCGTTAACAGAAGAAAGACTAGATGTAACCGAGGCAAGATAATGCCACTCCACACACAGTCAAGGATCCAATGAGAGAAATTCATACAGTTTTTGGTGATTGTATTGTAAGTTGTAATTTATTTTACCTTAGATTGCCATATTTAGATTCTTGTGACTAATTTATGGGGGAATCTTGAAGGCAAAGTGTACAAAAACAAGTCTCTTACATTGGATCAGGTTAAGAACAGTATCCGAAAATAAGTTTGGAACATTTTGAGATAAGAACTCCAATGTATGTCACAGAATGTTTTTAGAAGATGTCAGGTATCACCTGAACCGAACAGAGAATATTTTGAGCAACTGTTGTAAATTTCAGGTAAGACTCAACAATATTTTTATAGCATAGTCATATAATATTTTGAAATTTCCCAGGTAGTGCTTTACAGAGAATTGGCACATGAGGATTGGAGATCAGTCCCAGCCTCATTGAAACCTCTTCTGAAAAATAAATTTAAAATCTACTATTCTATTTTAAATTAAAATTTCAAACATTTTTCATAGACATAATACTGGCAATGGACATGTCATAAGGAACTGAAGCTTAAATATGTCATATTACCTTGCAATCTTTTTGCTAATTCCTTTGTAAAAAGTAAATTTGCTAACTTGCTCTGGCTATAGGCAGCAGCTTCATCATAATATGATTCACTGTTCAAATCATCCTTGTTGATGTGACCCCGGTGATGGGCAACACTTGATACATTAATTATTCTGCTTGGAGCAGATGACTGTACAAAAAAAAATTAATTATTTAAATTGAAAGAAAACATCTACCCATATCTATTGTTAAGTTATTATCTAGCTATATAACAAACCTTCAATTTATCCAGTAACAGGTTTGTTAAGAGAAAATGGCCCATATGATTAACTCCGAGTTGTAACTCAATACCTTCTTTTGTTTTTGTATGTGGACATCTCATAACACCAGCATTATTTATCAGGACATCCAATCTTTTATGCTCTGTAATTAAATCAAAGTAAATATTATGATTAATTTTAAATTGGTAAATCATACATTCACTATATACAGTGAAGCCCCATTAATACAAATTAATTAAGACCAAGACCTATTTGGATTAACAGGAAAACAAAAAGGTGCATTGTGCTGAGATACCTAATCACAGTCCATTTGATAACAAACCTTCTTTGTTCCTTAACACTCTTAGCAATATAGAGTATGAAAGTTCTAAAATTTGTCACTGGGATAGCACTGATTTTTTTAATTTGACATTAGGCTTATTAAATGATGTCATGATAAACTCAGTGATATACATTTTTTTATAATTGGTAATTTACTTAAAATATTCATAAAATTAGTAAAATAGTTATACTGTAATTGAAAATACAGAGTAGTTGTTGATAAGGAGTCCAACACTAAATTTTATTCTGGCAATCAAGTGATGCTTAACAATCATTAATATTGAGTTATTGTATGTATAATTATATACAAAATTTCTTCATTCTGTAAAGTGTTATTTCATTTCATTAAAACAGTTTTCACATTCCAGTTTGGTTTATTCAAATTTTCATAAGTAATGCCACGAGTGATTTCCAAATTATCGATAAATTCACGACTCACGAAGTGAGGAGTGAATTTATCTAGAGAATTTGGAAATCAAGAGTGGCATTTGTTAGGACTATTTAACGAATAAAATTAAGCCGTTTACTCACAAATCATTATTTAACTATAGTTATTTTAAAATATTTATATATTTAATGTAAACGGCGATGTATGAAAACAAATGAGAAACGATAGGTATGCTTCTACTGCTTCTTTTGTTTATCACTGCAACCAGATCATACTATTTATTGCCAAAGGAACGCAATATTGTAAGAATGCTCTCTAGTGGAGAAAAAATGAAACACATCAAACTGTATATTAATTCATTTCTGATGTCGTATGATGTAAATATGATAATTATATTTTTCTGGATTGTTACCTGGGAAAAAATACATTTAAGAAAGTGCAAACAGTGGTTTTTTTTTTTGGTGGTATAATCAATTGCTACAAATGTTTTTATATTAACTCCCGCATGCGGCATGTGTTGACATTCATGCACTATATATACAATGTGGTAGCCGTATTTCTCGCAGGCTCAGTCACTGCAAAATAATGGTCAGAGCTGTTCAGAATATTAAAAAGGAGGAGCCTTCTTTAATATGGTAATTATAACACTGATAAATATTTCGTGAAACACGACTCTGATTGGTTGTAAAACAGAAATCAATGAAACGTGATTGGTCATTGACTCCCTTTTGGGGCATGAGTTAAATAGTCAGATTAATGAGACTACAAGGATATTTATAAATACTACACTCTGGCGACTCTATCTCCGGCCCTGAAGTTTAATAGTTACATTCATAGACTTTTAAATATCCCTCTTTCACCCTTGGAATATAATAATGAATTGAATATTATTAAACAATTAGCTATTAATAATAACTACGACCCTAAAATTATAGAATATTTAATTAAGAAAGTTCATTACAAAAAAGCAATTAACAAAGTTTTTCCTTTACCCAAAGAAAACATAAAGAAATATGTCGTAATGTCATACATAGGCCTACTTTCAAATAAAATATCTAAACACTTTAAAAAGTTGAACATTAATGTGGCATTCAAACTAATAAAACTTTACAAAATATAATAAAAAACAATAAAACCAAAATAAAAAAAGAAAAATTATCAGGTGTATATAAATTGAAGTGTGGCACATGTGACAATGTCTATATACGACAAACTGGTAGACCTTTTATCTCTCGGATAAAGGAACACATGAGAGCATATAACAGAAATTTAGAATATTCAAAATATGCTAACCACCTATTCCAATTTAATCATTGTTTCGATCCAAATTTTGAAATTTTACATGTTTGTGATAAGGGTAAGAAGTTAAATCTTTTGGAGGCTGTAGAAATTAATAAATTTAAAAGTAGTAACAAACTGTTAAATTCTCAACTTGATTTGAATGAATCCCCTTTGTTAAATTTAAAAATTTAAATAAATATTGTTGTATTGTTGCTTAGATCAGTTGGAACACAATTCATAATTTGTTAACATGTCTGAAGAAGGTACAGTGAGTGTACCGAAACAGCTGTCACTGAATTATATAATAAATATGAAAATCAAATAAAACTACGTTTTATTTTTATTTAATTAAAAAATATTTTTTATTTGCAATTCCAATTCTTCTATTTGCTTCGAATCTAAATTAATTTCTATTGGTTAAAAGAGTTCCTGGATACACAAATTAATTAACAATGTCAAAATTATAATTCCCCAATAGCAATTTTCTGACCCAGTAGGTCCTAGAAACAGTAATAAATTAGGTCATATTTTGATTTATCTCCAGTCCAAGCTTACATGTTGAGCTTCCAGTGCAAGCATTGTTTCAATAACATCTGGGATTCTTCTCCCCGAGATCACCAAATCATCTGTATATATGAGAAGCTGACTGCACTTATTAAACAATGTACCTTCTATTTGAATCCCAGATTTTCTTATAGCTCTTTCCAGAGCTATATTAAACAAAATTGGAGCAATGGCATCTCCTTGTCTGAGACCTTTTTAAGTGATCTACACATATTAACCAACTTCTTGGGGAAACCCAAATGCAGCATATTGTACCATAGTTCTTCCTTCCAGACACTATCATATGCTGACTTAAAATCCACAAAAAGGTGATGTTTTGTAATATTCTGTTCCCAGCATTTTTCCAAGACTTGTCTCATTATGTAAATTTGATATTGTTGAATAATGACACGTAATGTCGAAACCTTGGTTTTCAAGAAATCCACAAATATGAGTCATGAATATTCTAACTTATATTAATTAAAGTGAGGTTAAGTTGAAAAACATAGTTATGAGATAAATGGATTTAAATGTTTGATACAAGATGTATGGTCGCATAATCACAATGGATTAATTTTTTTTTATGAGCTATAATGATGTCACATACTGAGAAGCTCCTATTGATATTTAAAAAAAAATGCTATAACTATTGTTTGGTATTCTGTTTTGAAAAAGAAAAAAGAGATTACCATCTTATGTTACATATCTCGTTACACAACAATTTGAAAATATATCCCTCTTTACACAAACTCGTTTTCAAGTGAAGAGTGAAAATATTATTAAAATACATTCATCTTTGATGGACAAATAAATAAATGGGGATAATGGATTTCCCATTGCAAATCCCATTCTTTTTCCTCTATAAGTGAAGAACATTTGATCAATGCACAATTTGTTAATTTCAGGTATTCCTCTCTGCTCTCATCATCTATCTTGTTTTTTATTAGCCATTTGTCCAAAATTTCTATTGTTTTATCTGTTGGAATGTTTGTGAACAATGAGGTGACATCAAATGAGACCAAATTTTTGGAAGGTTCAATTTCTATATTTTTTTTATGAATTGGTAAGAATTTTCCACAGCCAGATTTTCAAACTTGTCCATTTCTTATCCCCATTTTTGACAAATACGTTCATGGGAAACTTCAAATGTCAGATAATCAAAGCACACCTTTGACAATTAAATTTTGGCACAGATATGTGGATGATATCATAGCAATAGTCAATCACAAAACACTTGAAATATGCTGTAAAACTTATGAATGTCTATAATACAACAAATTTACTATGGAAGTTGAAAATAACCAGCAAATACCATTTTTGGATCTAAAATTGATCAGATGTGAAGAAAAAAGAAAAACAGAATTTGGAATTTACAGGAAAGAAAACTATCTATCTATCTTCGGGTTTTTACAGCTGCTGCCGTCTTCCCGTGCCAAACCTCCAAAGGAAAGAAACACACACTTATTAAAGTGACAGGTTCCAACCACACCACACATAAACAAGCAGTCTTTGATAGTTTAACATACAGACTTGTGAAAGTCCCCATGAACAGAGAAAATTTTAATATGGAGAAACAAAAAAATAAAAACATATTAAAGATAGCAAAAGAGACTGGTTTTGAAGAAAAACATGATTTTTAAGAAAATAAAGATTCAAAAAACAAAAATTGATAAATGAAATCACTCTTCAGACAGATAAAGGAATTGGTAAAAAATTCAAGAAATTTACATACCATCCTTTGGCATATAATAAGTTAAAAAAAAATTAGCAGCAAAAATGATAATAGCCTGAATAGATTAATTAAAACCAATAAAAATGAAAAAATTATTGATCAGCCAACAGAGGGAGCAGAAATCAAGATACAGGATCACCAACCGCCGATCCAACAGTTGATTAGTAATGTATCAAAATCTAGGTCTTCAAGAAATCTATAAATATGAGGTGAGTCATGAATATTCTAACTCCTATTTATTACAATAAACTTCATAGTGTCACTTCTTTAAATATTAAATATCATTATATGTTTTTTTTCTAAAATAAAACTATATTCAATTCTGGAAAGTGTTAATTTAAAATATAACATCAAAATCATTATATAATCAATTGATATCATAATTACAAAAAACAGTCAAAACATAAATTTATTGTGTCGACGTTTCAATCTCCTGTTGTGAGATTGAAACGTCGACACAATAAATTTATGTTTTGACTGAGATAACGTTTATTTTTTTGTAATTATAATATTAACTACTCTCAGTGAATAATAATTAAAAAAAAGGTCATAATCAATTGAGTTGGTGCTTACTTGATGAAAATCCATATTTATTAATTAAATAAAAATAAAACCTAGTTTTATTTGAGTTTCATATTTATTAAGATATAATTCAGTGACAGCTGTTTCGGTACACTGTACTTTCTTAATTTGTTAACATGTTTGAAGAAGGTACAGTGTACCGAAACAGCTGCCACTGAATTGTATCTTAATAAATATGAAAATCAAATAAAACTAAGTTTTATTTTTATTTAATTAATAAGATCATTATACGAGAGTCATACTGAAAGTCATGAGCAACATTTTTTTAAACAATCATAATATTTATTTTAGACAAATCAAGTACACCATGTTAATCTACAGACCTTTGTGCTACTTTTCAACATAGCCTCCATTTCTTTGTACACATTTTGTCCAGCATTCTACAAGCTTGAAAATTCCCTTATGATAGAAGTCCGTTCCAGCTGCTCGAAGACACTGATGCACTGCTTTTCGAATATCCTCCAGCATCTCGTAGCATTGGCCTCTCATCTGCTCCTTCACAGAACCGAAA
>JASPKZ010009788.1:0-30751 GCA_030220185.1 Diploptera punctata
AAATATAATAAATATAGCAATGTAAATTTCATACAGAAAACAACAAATTTTATACCATAATAACAATAATATTACTTAACCGATAATAATAATAATAATAATAATAATATTATTATTTTAATAATAATGATAATAGTATAAATATGATATAAATTATACGAAGAATAATAATAATAATAATAATAATAATAATAATAATAGCTTATATTTACCTGGCAGAGTTAAGGCTTTAAGGCCTTTGTCTACCACTCCACCAGTTAAAAAAATACAAAAAAAAAATAGTCTTAAATCTAAATTACAATAGTATATATAATATATATAAACGATTACAAGTTATGAATACAATACAATTAATATTTTATAATGTATTTTGATTTACTCTAAATTAACGAATTAAATATATAATATGTACAATATATATAAAAAATGCCAATTATATATGTACCTTACTCCTGGATAATAATGGAAGTCGAGGTTAGAGCAAATATTTTTTTTTTCAAATGCACCAGGTTTGTCTTTCGTCATTCCTGGTTTCTCTCCTGGCATGGCGTACTTGTAAACCCACTTCTGAGGTTGGGGCACCTGGAAGGCGGGGGGCTAACGTTGCGCCGGATGATATGATGGGTGATGATGATGATAGTGGTTCGCCAGGAGAGTCCCTAATCCTAAGCTTATACCTAAGGAATTATGAATGATGATGATGTATTGCGAGGGCCAATGATATTCGGGGACCGTTTGGGCCTTAAAGTTTTCCTGACATTTGTCTTAGAGGTGAGGAAAAAGCCCCGATAAAAAAGTCACCCGGAAAAAACTGTCCCGACCGGGAATCGAAACCCGGGCCGCTGCGTGACAAGGCAGCAGGACTACCCCGAGATCACAGCGGTGGACAGAGCAAAATAATATGTTTCAGTATTTGCTACATTAACATATTTGTTGGAGAGTCAATCACTGAAAAGATTCTCTGACCTGTTCAGAATATTAAAAAGTCTGCGCTTTCTTTACCACAAAAGGAGGAGCTGTTTAAAGAGAATTCGATAAAGTGCGAAACACGACTGTCTTTGGTTTGTAAAACAAAATTCATTGGAACGTGATTGGTTCATTGATTCCCATTGTGGAGCATGAGTTGAATAGTCTGTAAAATATTTTGATTCTTTGTTAGGAAAGGTTAATCGCGCCCGCCTATACGGTGAGGCCTGTTCCCAGATATAAATGCCCTGATATAACACCTGTACCTTATCCGTTCTTAGAGTGATTCTAACGTAAACAAACGCTTATAGTTGTTATCCCTTCCGCCATTTTGCGCCCAATTAGTGTCACACTTGACGTGGAACACATGTGAAGTATATAAGACATGTGATCGTTGAATGGGGTAGATTAATCAAGAAGCTGCTGAGATTTTTCACGGAACTTGTGAAATTACTTTTTAAATGGCTGGTTTTTTGACCACGAGTAAAAGGTTTGTCCAGACTTGTATTTTAAAAATTCAGGTGGCGACACATCAACTGAAGCATGACAGCTTCAGCCATTTTTCTTGCATCAGAATCGACTGAAGCATGACACCAACGCAATCATCCATATATAATCAAGTATTTTAGATTGTAATTATTGATTAGGTATATTTTAGAAATGTTTATGTTTTGAATATTTTATTTAATTCACGAAGAATAACAAGTATATTCAGGAGAAATATTTTTAATTAATTAAGGGAACTAGTTTTTTGCATACTTATTGCTTCTACATCGTAAGTCGGTGTCCATAACCAATGAAAAGCGAGCAGGTCACATGGTTTTGTTTTGATGAGGACCACTTTAAGAGTTGTCCGTCGCGGTGGCGTAGTCGGTAGAGTCCCTACTTTCCACTCCAGCGATCCGACTTCGATTCCCGGCGGGGTAGAGGATTTTAAATCTCCACCTTGGGTCTGGGTGTATGTCCTGTCTTGTATTTGTATGTGTGAGTAAAATAAAAAGGTTAACAAAGGTAAAACAAAGGGGCACGCCGTAGCGTAGTGGTTAAGGCACTGCTCTACAAGCCGGAAGGTCGAGGGTTCAAGTCCCGTTGGGGTCAGGATTTTTAAACTGACCCAAACCTTCTGGCGGCAACTATGGCCCTGGGGTCGACTCAGCCTCTACGGAAATGAGTACCAGACGCCTGTTTCTGGGGTAAAGGCGGCCGTCACGCAGGGCTGACAACCCGGCTGACATAAAGTGCCGATTGTCTAGAAAAAGTAGGAGCCTTAACCTCCTACTACCCCAAGGGCTTCTGAGGCCTGTTGTGTGGGATCACTTTAGTGTAAGGTAAAAGAAAAAAAAAAAATAACAGGTTGATAAAACGAAAGAAAAACAAGAAGGGGGGGGGTGAAAGAGCGGATAAGCTTTAATGAATAAATACACTAGTGATGTTTACGTTAAATTGTTTTCATAATCGTCGAATTGTAATGGCGCGCCATTTGTGTTTTGAAACTTAATATTATTCTAGAAACTTGTGTACACTTTTGTTCTATAAGAATCTGAGAACATGCTTGTCGGTTAAAACAATTCGGGGAAAAAAAAAAGATCACAAACTGTGACATTGATACGAGCTTTCCTCTCGCAAGTAAAAATCCCCGTTGGCACAAAATCAATCTGCTTTGATTGAGATTCAAAAATAAGTTTTAAATTATGCATGGCTCTGATTAAAAACTCTACTTCTTTCCTAAGTCGATGACATGATGTCTCTGCAAGATTATACTTTAAAAAATCGGTTGTAATATTAAATGTGGCCAACATGTCATTCATATTAATGCGTGTTAAAATCTGCGTCGTTCTTCAAGAAAGTAAAAACAATGTTCTACGCAAAAATTCTTATTGCCTTTGCGCTCAAGTTTTGAAACATAATGTAACTATGTGAATCTTGAAACCTTAAATATTAAGACCTAGATTTTTTTATTCATCTATTCCATCACCAAAGTAATTATGCGCCAGAAGGCAGGTCCCTCACTGCAGTCATAGCCTTTTCATGTAATGGCTTGACAGCTTTACTAGGGAATTGTAGGTGTGGTAGCTTCCCGTTGCGTTCCACACCGTGAAGGATGATGATGACCGATGATAATGATAAGCATGATGGTGATGGCCACATGATTTTCGAGGGGACACCGGATCTTGGCGCCTTAAAAACGGTTTCCACTGATATTTGTCTGACAGAGTGAGGAACAAAAACCCGATAATAACAGCCTCACCCAGAAAAAACTATCCCCGACCGGGGACGTGAATCCGGGCCAGATGCGTGACCAAAGTCAGCACGCTCCCTCGAGGAACCACCGCGGTGGACGTTTTTTTTTTGATAAAGGCCAAAAAATTTTTAAAAACTCTTACCACTTTGGACTGTGTGAGGTGATCCAAACAAAATGTGGATGTTATGTGAATATTGACTGGTTATGATTGAAAAAATAGCGAGAGTTTACCGGAAATAAAGGAGCAGATCCTCGGGAGGAGGGACTTTAAGAGTGATCGGTCCCGAGGTCTGAAGAAGATTTCAGGCTTCGTAAAAAAGTCCTTAAGGCTGAAATGAAAAAGCCTCCAAGCACAAATTTACCGAATTTTCCCGTCCTAGTACTACCTTGGTTTCCTTGTCAGTATGAGGCGGAACGCTGACCACGGACCACTCAAAATGACATCTATACGAAAACAAGAGTAACTAAATTAGTATGGAGCAAATTCTTGCCTGTAGGGGGGAGAGCGCCTAAATCTCTGTTAAGAGGAAACATAAAGTGAAGTAAAGTGATCCCACAACAGGCCCGGAGCCCCTTGGTGTAGTAGGAGGTTAAGGCTTCCACTTTTTCTAGACAATCGGCACTTTATGTCAGCCGGGTTGTCAGCCCTGCGTGACAGCCGTCTTTACCCCCAGAACAAGCGTCTGGTACTCATTTCAGTTGGAGGCTGAGTCGACCCCAGGGCCATAGTGCCGCCAGATGGTTTGGGTAAGTTTAAAAATCCTGACCCCAACGGGACTTGAACCCTCGACCCTCTGGCTTGTGTAGCTCAGTGCCTTAACCACTACGCTACGCGCGTACATGGGCTTACAAAATCTGCTGTGCCACAAGTGGGGGGTGAACTCAAATCCATTTAAGGTACCTAAAGAAATTTAGATATGTCTATTTCTCTTTCAAGTGGTAACATGTTTAAGTGTTCCAAATTGTTTAATGTTTAGCCTTGTAAAATTTGTCAATAATTTGTAAGCGCCACGAACATCATCATGAGTATGGTCATGAGTCCTGTGTGAAAGACTAAGCAGTTCATAGAAGTTAGAAGATTTGAGGAAACGAGAACAGGATGGCGATATAGGTAGAGATAACTTCTTTTGACTATTTACTCATGCCCCAAATGGGAGTGAATGATCAATCACGTTTTAATGATTTTGGACTTACAATCAATCACAGTCGTGTTTCGCCTAGAATTTACCAACTAAAGTTTATCATAATAAAGAAAGCACCTCCTTTTTAACATTCTGAATAGGCCATAGCATTATTTTGCAGTGACTGACTCTCTAAGAAATACGGACTCGACTCGACTCTGTTATGGAAGTAGTAAAACTTCCCAAATGTTGACTCTCCGTCAGATCCCCCGACGAACTACCAGATTGTAGCCTATATATGAATGTCAACACATAGCGCATGTGGAAGTTAATATAAAACATTTGTAGCAATTGATTATACCACCAAAAAAAGAAACCACTGTTTACACTTTCTTAAATGTATTTTTTCCCAGGTAATAACATTCCAGAAAAATATAATTGTCATATTTACATCATAGAACCTCAGAAATGAATTAATATACAGTTTGATGTGTTTCATTTTTTCTCCACTAGAGTGCATTCTTACAATATTGCGTTCGTTTGGCAATAAATAATATGATCTGGTTGCAGTGATGAACAAAAGAAGCAAACGAAGCGTACCTATCGTTTCTCATTTGTTTTCAAACATCGCCGTTTACATTAAACATATAAATATTTTAAAATAATTATATTTAAATATTTGTGAGTAAACAGCTTAATTGTATTCGTTAAATACTCCTAACAAATGCCACTCTTGATTTCCAAATTCTCTAGATAAATTCACTCCTCACTTCGTGAGTCGTGAATTTATCGATAATTTGGAAATCACTCGTGGCATTACTTATGACTAATAATTTATTTATGTGTTTTTGCTTCAATGTCCATATTTCCGCACCGTATAATAAAATACTCTTCAAAATTGTGTTATATATTAACGACCCTGAGCAACAAAAAATAAAGTTTTTTTTTGTCTCAGAAAGAAAATATGTGATTCTTATAGTATTTTTTCTCCTGAATTCAAATATGATATCGGGTTTTCTCCATCGTGCAAGGTTTCCGAGAGACAGGCATTTATAATTTCAAACACTTTAATATTTTCTACATTCGTAACTACACAATATTCGAACATTCGGACTCACCTGGAAAATAAGAGATGTCGATTTTCTGCTATATTTTGCCTGTGGAGCATCCCTCTTGATGGTCTAACAATAATCGGCGAGCATATTAGGATTCCATTTGCCTTGGTATCTCTTTTCCATAGCTGAAACCATTTGTGTTAGCTAATTTGGTTTTATTTTACAATGGACAAATGGACGAAAAACGTTTATTAAAAAATCATTATTTAAATCCATTAAATGAAATTGAAATAAAAAAACTGTGGATGATGGAGAAATTCCGAATATATATTTGAAAACACGATAAAAAACTGCATTAAGTACAACTATTGGTACTCATGAGACAATAATCATGTTGACCAGTGTTATTTGATTAAGTGAAGAATTATTCTTTTAAGTATGAAACTGACACACCGGTATATAATTGAGCCCTAAGTGTTTGGCATAATACAAAATTATAACATCACTTTTAAGCATAGACTCTGTATAACATTTAGTAATCACTGACGTCAGTGGGTAGATGGAATTTTGATCTGGACGTATTCAAGTTTTGACGCCTCCCTTGATATAATGTGCCAGCAGTGCGATTGAACTAGTCTTTTGTTTGCATCGTGATGATTTTTTAAAAAATTTGGATCGGCGAACATAACCAATATGTCTCAGTGATCCTCACTTCATGATGTTAATGCCATTGGTTTGGAAAAAAATATGTGGAATAAAAAGGAAGTGATGCATGGATAGCCTTCATAGGGAATTCTAGTCTTTCTGGTCAGATGCCTTCTACAGAAATAGGCCTATTGAGGCTGAATTCCAGTTGGCAAGAAAAAAGTTCTCCAGTATAGTCCCTTCAGTCTATAGGACCTAGATTTGATTCATAGACTAAAACTAAAGCAGAATTTTAATATTATAATAAATATGATAGTTAAAATTAAGAATTTCATACTTTAAAATTCTTTTAATATTTATATATATAACTTAAATAAAGAAAAACATCTAAATAATTCAGCGGGTGTGACAGTTTTGGACAAGAAAAGAAGTGAGGATATTAGGAAGGACTTAAACATTTTTAATTTAACAAATAGAATTGACAACATGAGAAACAACTGGTATGAACATGTCAAGAGAATGCCTACAGATAGAATCCCTCAGCTGTTACTAAAGTACAAACCAATAGGGCATAGAAATGTTGGACGCCCATTTACTAGATGGGAGGATTCATTAAATCCCACTTGATGTGAAAACAAGTCAAAAGGCCTAATGTCATGAAGCAGAAAAAGAAGAAGAAGAAGATAATTCATTGTTGAATAATAATGTCTCTAACAATTAAAGAAATTGTACTACATAACAGTTTTTGTAAATAATGCTTTTAAAAATGTTTTAAGTCATTGTTGTCAAAATTATAAAGCTTTCTGTTATAACTGTAATAAGAACACATGCTTAACTTCATATTTTAAATGAACTTAAAATAAACTCTGATTGGTTGTTAAAACAATTATCTTTTTTTTTTTTGATTTAACAAATCAAATTTAAACCTTATATTTAATGGGCTATTAACCAATAGAATTTAAAATTACCATCATGTGATGTAATAATGTTCTTTTAAAATTATAAAATAATTACACTATTCATCTGCATACAATTTTCAACAAAGATAGAAGCAAATAGAGCTCTCCTGATAAAATGTGATATTTAATACAAGAAGAATAGTTGATCCAAGAAAAGAAAATAATTTAATTTTAATTGACGGTGACGAATAATACCACCTACATTTACTTAATTTGCTGGGAAATTAATTAGTGAATAAATGTGAAATTATTTCTACAAGAAACAGTTTTTAATGATTTTAAAAGAGTTTTCATATCCATTGTCCAACTACCGACCCTAAGAAGAGAATCCGGCTCTACCGAAAGTTAAACCCAACCTGAACCAGTAATTATTTTTTTTGGGACACAAATATTTCTTCAAAATGTTACTACAACATCGGGCATGAAGAGAATTACTTCTTCAAAACATGGTAGTAGATTTGAATACTAACTATTTTATAATATTATTTCACATCAAAACTGTTTTCTAGGCCTATAAAAGTAAGCAGTAAATACGTTATTTATAAGATAAATTATGACCAGCCTCATGGGCTAGTGGTCATCATTTCTGACTACTGTTCATGAGGTCCCGGGTTCGATTCCCGGTCAAACCATAGGAATTTTTCCGTAAAGAGAATCGTTCCTGTGGTTTTCCACGGTCTGGAATTTAGGTTAAGTTTAGGTTAAGAACTCTCCTGGCTCTTCATTATCATTTGCCACACATCATATCATCGGGGTAACGTAACCTCAGAAGTGGTTTACAGTTACGCCAATGCCAGGAGAGAACACTAGAAATGTCGATATGACAACCTGGGGCATTGAACAAAAAAAAATATGGATATAAACACAATAATAATATGTTTAATAATAATAATAATAATAATAATAATAATAATAATAATAATAATAATAATAATAATAATAATAATATGTATAAAATATCGATGAAGTTATAAAAAAACTTTTTAAATGTAATAAAAATTAGCGAAATTATAAGTAATGTTGGTAAATGTGCGTAAAAGTTTGTGTTACCAACCAACATAAGATCTATAATAAAATAGCTATATGTATCATATTACTAGCATAAAATGAGTCAATATTAGCAGTAACTTGTCGCTGGTAAATAATATATTTAATTAATAATAATAATAATAATAATAATAGTAATAATAATAATAATAATAATAAACTTTATTTTACTTGACAGAGTGAAGGCATTAATTGAAGATTATTTTCTTTATATATCGAGCTTAAATCCATTGTTTGCCACATTAGAATTCCATCCATAGTAATTCTGCCCGAGGGCAGTCTTTCACTGCAATCATAAACTCTTCATGATATGCTTTTCAGTTTTACTAAGGAATTATAGATGTGATAGTTCCTTCTGTTTTCCCCACCGGTGAAAGATTATAATGACTATTTAACTCATGCCCCAAATGGGAGTCAATGGCCAATCACGTTTCAATGATTTCTGTTTTACAACCAATCAGAGTCGTGTTTCACGAAATATTTATCAGTGTTATAATTACCATATTAAAGAAAGCTCCTCCTTTTTAATATTCTGAACAGGTCTGACCATTATTTTGCAGTGACTAAGCCTATGAGAAATACGGCTACCAGATTGTATGTATAGTGCATGAATGTCAACACATGCCACATGTGGGAGTTAATATAAAAACATTTGTAGCAATTGATTATACCACCAAAAAAAGAAACCACTGTTTGCACTTTCTTAAATGTATTTTTTCACAGGTAACAATCCAGAAAAATATAATTGTCATATTTACATCATACGACATCAGAAATGAATTAATATACAGTTTGATGTGTTTCATTTTTTCTCCACTAGAGAGCATTCTTACAATATTGCGTTCCTTTGGCAATAAATAATATGATCTGGTTGCAGTGATAAACAAAAGAAGCAGATGAAGCGTGCCTATCGTTTCTCATTTGTTTTCAAACATCGCCGTTTACATTAATTATATAAATATTTTAAAATAACTATAGTTAAATAATGATTTGTGAGTAAACAGCTTAATTTTATTCGTTAAATAGTCCTAACAAATACCACTCTTGATTTCCAAATTCTCTAGATAAATTCACTTCTCACATAATTTGGAAATCACTCGTGGCATTACTTATGATAATGATAAGGATGATGATGATGGCCGGATGATTTTCGGGGACCGTTGCGCCCTAAGCTTCCTGACATTTGTCTTACAGGCGAGGAAAAAAAAACCGAAAAAACCTCACCCAGGAGCCTGTCCCGACTGGGAATCGAGCCCGGGCCCGCTGCGTGACAAGGTAGCACGCTACCTCGAGACCACAGCGTGGACTACATTAGAATTAGTACGCTTTAATATGTGATTGTAAGCAATTCTATGGAGTTACAGGCCAATGTGCATAGCTTTGTTCCTAGCAATAACAACAATGAAAATTATTTACTTGATGCCATCATTAAACTATCTATCACCTTTAAAGCACTGTCAATTTTGTGCTGACCTTAGATTAGCTTGTTTGGTAGTTATTATTTGCAACTATTTTAAAATATATGAACCGAAATTAAACCGAAAACCTTTGAGTACTTTTGCAGCATACTTACTTATTCACTGGCACTATCGAACCCGTAGGTTCATGGCCGCGCAGACATAAGCCCTCCATACATCCCTATTCTGAGCTAATGTTTTCCAATCATTCCCTGTATAATCTACTTCCCTCAAATCATAGTTAATGTTATTCTCCCACCTCATTCTTGGTCTACCAACTGGACGTTTTCCCTCTGGGTTTCCTACAAAAAGTTTCCATGCAAGTCTTTCATTCCCCATACGTGCCACATGTCCTGTGCATCACAGTCTACAAGACGTAACTGTTCTTATTATATCTGGCTTCCTATAAAGACCATGTAGTTCATTGTTATGTAGTCTTCTCCATTCACCTGTCTGTTCATCTCTCTTTGGTCCAAACAGAGTCCAACTTTTGCAGCTGCACATCGTGAGAAGCAGAAATGCGTTGTTCGTAACGTTACCATGTTGGCGGCACGCCGTAGCGTAGTGGTTAAGACACTGAGCTACAAGCCGGAGGATCGAGGGTTCAAGTCCCGTTGGGGTCAGGATTTTTAAACTGACCCAAACCCTCTGGCGGCACTATGGCCCTGGGGTCGACTCAGCCTCTAACGGAAATCAGTACCAGACGCTTGTTCTGGGGCAAAGGCGGCCGTCACGCAGGGCTGACAACCCGGCTGACATAAAGTGCCGATTGTCTAGAAAAAGTGGGAGCCTTAACCTCCTACTACCCCAAGGGCCTCCGGGCCTGTTTTGGGATCACTTTTTTATGTTGCCTTTTAAGACATGCCTGGCTTTTTCCCCTGGCATTGGCGGAATTGCAATACATTTTTTAAAGTTGAGGTACCTGGAAGTCGGAGGTAAGTTACCCCGATGATATGATGGGTGATAAATGATAATGAAACGCCAAGAGAGTTCTTAATCTAAATTTCAGATCATGGACCACCACAGGAATAATAATGTATCTAAAAAAATTTCTATGGTGTGACCGGGAATCGAATCCGGAGCCTCATGAACTATAGTCAGAAACACTGACTTGCTCCTTGGATTTTTCCGTCCTAAAAAGTCCATTGACTCCAGCCGGGTTTGAACCCGTGATCCTCGGAACTAGAGGCAAGGAGCATAACCACTAGTCCACCTTGACCGATCTCAGGTTCTTACGTACTGTAAATCTAAGACACGGGACCCATGGCTTAGCTTCCTTCGGAAGGAAGTCACATTCAAGATTTTTTACTCCCTTCAAAAAACATCGGCCTGGACGGGGTTTGAACACGCGAAGCTCGGATCCAGCGACAAACATGGTAAACACTAGTTCATAAATTGGATTTTTGTAGTTATGAGACTTAAAAAAATCTGTTTGGACTTTGATTAGAGATGAATATTCATTTTGTTTTATCTGAGACACTTTTATGAAGGATTACAAGATCTGATCAGTTGAGTCTACAGGCCGTAGGATATCATTAATATCATTAGACCGTAAAGTCTTTGATGTCGCGCTGCTGCGATGATAACCTCCTGCCCCCCTCCCTCCCTCCTTGCTCAGGAAGCTTGTGATACGTGTTTTTAATTTTCTCTTGATTCATTATGTTAATTATTGCTACAGGCCTTGATTTTTGTAGCGAACAGTTGAAAGTTATTGCGCAAATAATAATACTCTGCCAATGTTGTTTATTTCGTTCTGTCAAGTTGGTATGTTGGTGTGCATTCCTTGCAGACCTGAAACATGTCACACGTAAATTAATATTGTTATGCGATTTAATTTAAATTAGAAGATAAACTATTATTTAGGATGTGATATAACTTATAGAGAAAATAAAGATATAGAAAATAAAGTAAATAAATTTCAGGCTATATGTGGAACCATAAAAAGAACCTTAGGTCGGAAGACAAGGAAAGATACGAAACTTAAATTACATAAAACAATGGCTGTTCCTTTGTTGTTGTATGGAAGTGAAAATTGGATAATGAAATCAAGGGATAAAAGCAGGGTACAGACTGCGGAAATGCTGTTTTTACGTAATGTGAAAGGATGCACAAGAGCGGATAGAATAAGGAATGAAACTATACGAGAAGAATTAAATATATATAAAATTGAAGATAAAATCAGCGAAAATAATAAGAAATGGACAGAACACTTAATGAAAATGAACAACGAAAGAATACCAAAAAGAACCTTCCTGTATAATCCCAGAGGAACAAGAGATGTTGGCCGACCACGTAGAAGATGGACTCCACTTTTAACTTCGCCGGAACAGGCTGCATAGCCTAAACCTTGTAGTAGAAGAAGAAGAAGAAGAAGAACTAATATTTAGCCGGAACAGGCAACTCTTGCCTAAACCAGGAAGTGAAGAAGAAGAAGAAGAAGACTATATTTAGCCATTTCATTGGAAAAGTAATACTGTGTTTTTGCACGATAGTGCGTTTGTCGTACTTACAGCAGTGGCGACCATGATTGAAAGTTCAACTTCCTACATTTCGGGGTCGCCAACCTAAACAACTATACTGCAATATTACATATTACAAACCACGAGTGGAAAGTAAAACCACTGCTCTCTATGTACAGTACATACAATGTATATATATAAAAAATATCCAAAAGGCAGTATTAATAAACATTATACGAAACAAATCACTGCATTTTAAATTAACTGAACTTTATTTGAAACAATATAAAACAATAAATACGTACTTTGCGCCATTTTATAACTGATTCGTGTCATGGCCTCCTGTAGTTTCAACTAATAAACATTGCCCACACTATGATGATTTTGAGGAAGATTTTTGGGCTGTAGGCCGTGGTCTTGAGGCTTGAAGTTCCCCGACGTTTCGCCAGTGACTGAGTCTGGCATCCTCAAGCGTTGTCTTGAGTCTACATCAATACATTCCCCACAGTGTTAACGTTAGTCAATTGTTTATAATGAACGCAAATATTTGCAACAAAGATGTTACTATTTTACCATTATTTATTATTTTCAAAACACCATCGCACAAAAGATAATGTACAACCCACGTTTGTGAAGTATTCTACAGAATCTCCGAAATTAAAAACCTCGCTATTGCTCGGTTTTTAAAGATTTTCTCGCTTCTGTAAAAACCATTTCCCAACCTCGCATCGTAATATATTATTTCCTGTTTTATGACTAATAATATAGAATGTATTAACTAAACTCAATGTAGGCCTAACTGTAACACTATTACGGAGGGTTGTTTTTGTGCCGGTTCGCTCAGGGTGCAATATGATCACTCAGGGATGTTTTATTGATATTTACTTCCAGTCCTAATTTCTTAGTGTTACTCAATAGTGTGTGCGTGTTGTCCTTTGGTATCTCCTCGCTATCGGCCAGTAGTACTACATCATCAGCATAAACTAACAGCTTATTAATAGTATCATAGGAGTTACAAATTCAAATTTAAACTGTAATTAACAGTAAAAAAAAAACATTTATTTTACTAAGATAAGACTATAGCGTCTTACCATCCGACGTTTCAAAAGATATCATTATCATTCCTTGCTAATGGTACGTGAGATCATGTCGAAATCAGTGACAAGAGGCCAACCTTGAATCCATGACGCGGAAAACCCGACGAACATTTTTATTAATTATGCATGTGTGTATATATATATATATATATATATACATACATACACTTACTATGTAATAATTTTATGCTTCCTCTTGCATTTTCGGAAATATTTTGTTGTTATGTGAGCCTGTTGGGGCACGCCGTACCGTAGCGGTTAAGGCACTGAGCTACAAGCCGGAGGGACCCAAACCCTCTGGCGGCACTATATCCCTGGGGTCGACTCAGCCTCTAACGGAAATGAGTACCAGACGCCTGTTCTGGGGGAAAAGGCGGCCGTTACGCAGGGCTGACAACCCGGCTGACATGAAGTGCCGATTGTCTAGAAAAAGTGGGAGCCTTAACCTCCTACTACCCCAAGGGTCTCCTGAGGCCTGTTGTGGGATCACTACTTTACTTTTTGTGAGCCTGTTACCTACTGAATGATGTCAGCTTTTTAAACACACTGTATACGCACCGTAGATTCCAATATATCCTATTTTTTGTGCTGGCAATATCGTTTTCGTGTGTTGATTTAACATAGAGGAGCAAAAAACTGGATTTCTTTGAAAAATTGCATTTCATCTCGATGAAATGTTTGGTGAAGGGAAATGGCAACCTCAAGACATCTCATTTCCTTGTCGTATTGTGACTTGGCTCTGTCCTATGTGGTCAAGGAATTTGACAGGAACAAGTGGAAGATTTTATATAGCCGCACTTCATCTTCCCATCAACAGGGACGTTACTTTCCCCTTGTTTTGTTCAACAACACAACAGCTTGAAACCAGGGGGAGGAAATGGTAAACATGTCTTGTAGCTGGATCATAAATCACCAGCATTTTCTACTTAGAAATCACACACCTTGACAGGAGACTCCCAACTTTCTCCATTTGAAATCACCAGCTAATTTCTGTCACAATTCAAAGACTTGCTAGAATAAAAGTGATCTTGACTTAGCTATATATAGCCTTTCAGTGGCGGAATATGCAAGCTTTAGGACTACATATTTTACAATATACAGGGAATTTCACAATAAACATTACAGAATATCTTGGATATTATCTCTCTATCTGGGATGAAAAGGATATCCCTGAAAAAGTTACTAGTTATAATAAAAGTTATTAATCAAGTTATGAAACCATCCCTTGTACAAAAAAACACCAGATTACGTTTATATAAATAACACTTTGGCTAGACCAGTGTTGACCTATGGTAGTGAAGCATGGACACTAAAAAAACAACATGAAAGCAGAATAACGGCTTGTGAAATGAGACTCATGCGCAGAACAGCGGGTTACACCAGATGGGATCGGAAAAGGAACACCGATATCTTAAAAGAATTGACGACTACGCTAATTTTGGAATATATTAAACAGTACCAACTAAATTGGAAACACCATCTTGAAAGAATGACTTCAAATCGGATCCCCAAAGCTGTTTATAATTATATACCAAGAGGACGAAGATCACTGGGCCGTCCTATGAAACGCTGGAGGGAAAATTTTCTATAGGATCTTAACAGGCCTTGGCCTAATACTTGGAAGGAAGAAGAAGAAGACATTACAGACTCCTAGGGGTTGTAGAGGGGTCTTAGTTGATGCATTTTTTATAATAAACCCATGTCCGGAAATGTAACATTTCGATGTATAATACGATTGAAGATCGAAACACAATGGGCTGATATCGTGTGTGTTGTGTTTTTAATTGTCTTGGAAATGATCTCTTACAAGGAGATTGAAACGTGGACTTGAATAAATTAAATATTTATTGTTTCAAATAAAGTTCAGTTAATATAAAATGCAGTGATTTGTTTTCTTATAATGTATATTAACACTTACTTATTTACTCACTGGCACTATCGAACCCGTAGGTTCATGGCCGCGCGGACATAAGCTCTCCATACATCCCTATCCTGAGCCAATGCTTTCCAATCATTCCCTGTATAATCTACTTCCCTCAAATCATAGTTAATGTTGTTCTCCCACCTCATTCTTTGGTCTACCAACTGGGCGTTTTCCTTCTGGCTTTCCTACAATAAGTTCCCATGCACGTCTATCATTCCCCATACGCGCAACATGTCCTGCCCATCGCAGTCTATGAGACTTAACTGTTCTTATTATATCTGGCTTCCTATAAAGACCATGTAGTTCATTGTTATCAAGTCTTCTCCATTCACTTGTCTGTTCATCTCCCTTTGGTCGAAAAATTTTCTAAGTACTTTATTCTCAAATACTCGTAATCTCCTTTCCTCCCTTAAAGTAAGAGTCCATGTTTCGCACCCATATAATATAACTGGTAGAATAATAGTTTTATATATTTTCAGCTTAACGTTTTTTGAAAGGAGTTGGGACATCAAAAGTCTCTGCAACCTTTTGGATATATGTTTGTATATACATTGTACGTAGTATACATAAAGGGCAGTGGTTTTACTTCCCGCAAGAGGTTTGTAATAGGCCTATGTAATAGCCTATTACAGTATAGTTACTTAGGTTGGCAACCCCGAAATGTTGGAAGTTAAACTTTGAATCATGGTCGCCATTGCTGTAAGTGTGACAAATCGCACCATCGCGTAAAAGTAATATTTAACGAAGTTACGATCCATCACCTCATTCTACAATTTGGTTGGCACTGTAAAATATATTACGTTATCTTGAGAAATTGTTTTATAACGATTTCTAGTAATATTATTGTAACTTTGTTCCCGTGAAGATCATGTAAAAATGTTTCAGAAAACGTTTGTACAAATACCTGTAATTCTGTTATTTTAAAACAATAGATTTTTATTCTAAGACTGGATCATTTTTCATTCTGTAAAGAGAGAAAATTGGCGTGAACTGGAAGGAGAGGAGGCTCATATGTAATCTTTATGAGAAACAGCGAATAAAAGTAAAAATAGGAGAAGAAATGTCAGAAGGAAGAGAAATTGGGAGGGGGAGGGGTAAGGCAAGGATGTCCTCTATGACCTACTCTTTTCAACATCTACCTGGAAGATCTAATGAAGAACTGCTTCAGCAATACGGGAGGCGTAAACATGGGAGGAAGAAGAATGAAGTGCATAAGATTTGCTGATGATATGGTTTGCTAGCAGAAGATGCAATGACACTGAGGAACATGCTGATGGAGCTAAATGATAAGTGCGATGATTATAATAATAATAATAATAATAATAATAATAATAATAATAATAATAATAATAATAATAATAGCTTTATTTTACCTGGCAGAGTTAAGGCCTTAAGGCCTTGTCTACCACTCAACCAGGTTTAAAAAAAATACAAAAGAAAAGTCTTAAATCTAAATTACAATATGTATATATAAACGATTACAAGTTATGAATACAATACAATTAATATTTATAATGTATTTTGATTTACTCTAAATTTAACGAATTAAATATATAATATGTACAAAATATATAAAAAACGAGGAAAAGATTAATGACATAGTATAAAATTAAATAAATAGAGAAAAATTAATTATTAGACAACAGGTAACTGTATAAGCGTGACTTAAAGGTGCCAAGTGTGCGGCAAACCCTGATATCTTGAGGAAGGAGATTCCAGGAGCGGGCGGAGGCTACTGTGATGGAAGGAAGTAGAATAGGAGGAAGTGCTATGAAGAGGAATTGTTAGCAGACTGCTATCTTGTGACCTAGTGTCAATATTGTGGTAGGAGGATAACTTCTCAAATCTGGACGCCAGGTAAGTAGGAATGTAGGAATTCAGAAGCTTGAAAAGTAGCGAAAGAGAGTGCAATTTACGTCTGTCAGTAAGACGGAGCCAAGAGAGGTTATTAAAGTGTTCGGAAATATGGTCATAACGGCGGATATTGAAAATGAATCGAATGCAAGCATTATGAACACGCTGCAGTCTCTGCGACAAGGCATAGTTTAGATCATTATATATAATGTCACAATAATCGAAGTGTGGTAACACAAGATTCTGCACTAGGATTTGTTTTAACGAAACTGGGAGAAAATTCTTTAAACGTCTAAGATAATGTAAGATGGAGAAAGTCTTTTTACATATGTGTTTCACTTGTGTTTGCCAGGTTAAATTTGCGTCTAGATGTAGTCCAAGATCTATTACTGAAGAAGAATAAGGGATAATTATATTATTTATAGTAATGTTTGGAAGTGTAGATATGTCAAAGGTTGTAAGCAGTCTTTGTTTTCCCATTAGAATTACTTGTGACTTGTTAGGATTTAGATTTAGACCGATACTTGAAGACCAGTTAAAGATGGATATGAGATCGTCATTCATTTTCATCAAGCTGTTATAGAGAGAATGAGGAGGTGAATGTAGGTAAATTTGGAGATCATCAGCATAGAGGTGATAACGGCAGTGCTTTAGTACAGTTGGCAAATCATTTATGTAGATTGAGAAAAGAAGAGGTCCGAGAACACTGCCCTGGGGGACTCCCAGCCGGCACGTTACGCCAAGACGAAGATCTAGAGTTTAATGAAACATATTGTTGACGACCGTGCAGGTATGAGTCGAACCAGGATACAGCGCTGTCAGACAAATGTAGGTGCTTGAGCTTTATCATAAGTAAGTCGTGGTCTACTGTGTCAAAAGCTTTGCTGAAGTCAAGTAGGTTAAAGGAGTCAATTGACGTCTGTCCACGGCTTCACGAATATCTTCGGTAATTTTTAGCAAAGCTGTGGGTTGTGCTATGACCAGATCTAAAGCCGGATTGATAAGGATCAAGGAGGTGATTTTCTCTTGGAGATAATCAGTCATTTGCTTTATGTACAATATATTCCAGGGCTTTAAATTAATGTCGGAAGGATGCTAATTCGGTCGGAAGTCATTACAGTTAGTAGGTGTACTTATTTTTGGTATAGGCCGAACTCTAGACTGTTTCCATACAATAGGGAAGATAGAAGTTATAAGGGAAGCATTGAAAATATGAGTCACTGTGGGTAGAATAATGTCAATGATTTTATTTAGCATTAAAATGCTGATGTTATCTGTTCCTTGCGCATTGGATTAATTAATCCGCTTGAGTGCTTTTTTAACGTCTATAGGCGAAATGTCGTAAAAGTAAAATTATCTCTTCCTATATGTGGGGATGGGGATAAGTCTTTAAGAATGTCTATTTTAGTCTTGTTGTCTGGAGGTGTCTTGGGTATTGAGGTAAAATGTTCATTTAAGTCATCTACAGAAATGTCTATAGAGTCAGTTGAGGGATTCAACTGTCTAAGTCCCATTGCACGGAGCTTTTGGGATGAAGACAAATATAAACAAGACAAAGGCCATGATTATAGGAAGGAAACCAAGGAAGATAATCATGAGGATTAAAGATGAGGCCATTGAGCAAGTGGAGAGCTTCAAATACTTCGGTTTTACTCTCTGTAGTAACATGAACTGCGGTCAAGAAGTAAAGCAGATGATAGCAATGGCAAAAGAAGCTTTTAACAAGAAGAGAAGCATTTTCTGCGGACCTTTGGGAAAATAATTACGGAAGAGGCTAGAGAAGTGGTTTGTGTGGAGTGTAGTATTGTATGGTGCAGACACTTGGGCATTACGGCGGAATGAGGAAAACCTACTGGAAGCTTTTGAGATGTGGATATGGAGAAGAATGGAACATATAAAATGGTCAGACAAAGTAAGAAATAAAGATATGCTAGACAGAGTGGGTGAAAGAAGAACAATGCTGGAACTCATAAAGAAGAGGAAAATAAATTGGATTGGCCACTGGCTAAGAAGAAACTGTCCGCTGAAGGATGCTGTAGAAGGAATGATCAACGGAAAGAAAGTTAGAGGCAGAAAAAGACATCAGATGACAGACAATATTAAAATGGATGATTTGTATGCAGATACAAGAAGGAAAGCTGAGTTAAGGGAATAGTGGAGAATGCTAAGTTTGCAGTGAAAGACCTGCACTATGAATGAAAGAGAAATTGCTCTGGAAACATTAAGAAAATCAACATATGGGTATTTTAAGTTTTCTATAAAAGCCGTTTGAACTGTATTAGTGGTTATTTTATATGATTTCTCTTACCACAACATTTTTTAAAAAATGAACGCTGAAGTTCACAAAATGCATAGCTATATATAACTTTTATAGAGTAAATTGGGCACTACTCTAAAATCGTCCATTTTATTGGCCCAATTCTTCGCAGAATTAACTGACCAGCTGTCAATATGAACGACGCTCATAGCATTCTTTTCCCTCCCCCTCACACCCTCTAACCCAAATTTAATTGCCTTTATTATATTCACAAGGCTTTTATGTGCAGTTAACAATTCAGCAAAGTCAAAAATATAGGCTACTTTATTTTTATTTTACCTTACTCGAAGTGTGTGGATAATAGGAGACATACTTTCCGATCTAAAAATTCCAATCAGAGCTTTTATTCGAAGTATATCTTCTGTATCATGATCTGTAGGCCCTTTTTAAAGCAAAATCGTGTATACTCAATTAAATACATGTATATATCATGTTCTGCATTTAAGCGCATTCGTATAGGCCCATGCTCATGACAAATAGTCCATAATTTAAAAAAAAAAATCGTTGTTTGATCGAGTTTACTCGAGGATAGTTATTCATTAATTTATCTATCTATCTATCTTCGGGTTTTTACAGCTGCTGCCGTCTTCCCGTGCCAAACCTCCAAAGCCTACGATCTTGGGCATCTTCAATGCTTGCATTACTATCCTCATGCTTTCTTTCCATGCTAATTTTGGTCTCTCTCTTTTTACACGCTTTATATTAGCTTGACCTGTATCTATGTAAGGGAATCTTTGAACACTCAAATCTGGGTCGGAGGATTTTTTTTTTTAGAAGAGTGTTAAGCAATTAAATTTTCATGGGATTCCGGTTTATGACAATCAATTAAACCAACAATTAAAAAAATGAATAATAGTTTAAAAAACTGAAACAACACACTTTATTAGAAAACCAAACTACAAAATAAATAATAGTGTAAAAAACTAAAACAACACGCTTTATTAGAAAACCGAACTAAAAAATGAAAAATAATTTTAATTTCCAACACGCTTGGGATAAAATTAAAGTGGTCAACAAAAAAAAAATCATCTCCAACACATCTAGAATAAATAATTTTACCATCAAAAGCGTGGGGTGCTTTTTGTGGTTTTTACGTTTTCTTCTTAGATACTTTACTTTTACCAATATCTGTTTATTATTAAATACCGCTGTGGTCTCGAGGTAGCGTGCTGCCTTGTCACGCAGCGGGCCCGGGTTCGATCCACGGTCGGGGCAGTTTTTCTGGGTGAGGTTTTTATCGGGGTTTTTCCTCACCTGTAAGACAAATGTCAGAAAAACTTTAAGGCCCAAATGGTCCCCGAAATCATATGGTCATCATCTTCATCATCATCCTTACCATCATCATCATCCTTCACCGGTGTGGAAAGCAACGGGAAGCTACCACACCTACAATTCCTAGTAAAGCTGCAAGCATAGCATGAAAATGCTATGATTGCAGTGAAGGACCTGCCTTCGGGCAGAATTACTATGGATGGATATTAATTGATATAGAGCACCCCACGCTTTTGATGGTAACATTTTTTTTTTGTTAATAACTCTAGTTTTATTCTAGATGTGTTGGAGATGATTTTTTTGTTGACCACTTTAATTTTATCCCAAGCGTGTTGGAAATTAATAGTATTTTTCATTTTTTAGTTCGGTTTTCTAATAAAGCGTATTGTTTTAGTTTTTTAAAGTATTATATATCTTGTTTCTGGTCGGTTGCCTTTGACATAGTTGTTTCGGCCATCGCTCATCTTCCATTCTTAAAATAGCTCCTAACCATTTTAATTCCTTCTCCTCAATTCTTTCAATTATGCTTTCTTCTGCTTCCATTATGTTCCTAATTGCCTTATTTGTGACATGTTCTAATTTTGACTTTCTGGCATTTCTGCATAAATAACCCATTTTTAGAGCTATTGATCTATTCATGTAGTACTTATTGATTGTCCATACCTCATTTCCATACATTGCAACAGATTCCACCAATGTTTTACCAATATATATAGGCCTATATATATATATATATATATATATATTCTTTTTTTTTGTCTTTCCAAATATGATAAACGCACCACATGGAATAAACGATGCTATTATTTTGCTAGTCAATTCAACTCTATGCTTTATATTCTCTTTGCCTATACCTTCAATGTTATACATAATTATTCCCAAATATTTAGTTTGTTTCACTTGCTTTATTTGAATTCCTTCTTCCAATATTAAATTTTCTCTTTCATGAATTTATAATTGAACTGGCAGATCGATCCCCGTGGACTAGTGGTTAGCGCCTCTGCTTTTGAGGTTCGGGGATTCAAACTATGCCGGGGTTAATTGATTTTCAAAGTCTAAAAATTTAAGTATGGCTTCCTTTGAAAGAGAAATGAGGAAAGGTGTGGGATCCGGTGGTGTACATTTACGGCACGTAAACTAATCTCAAGCCTGAAATAAGAGACCTCTGAAGAAAATTTGTCAGCACTTTGACTCTCAGATTTGAAATACGACGCTAATTAACTCAAGCTGCAGGGGCAATTATTGAGGGGGACTGAGGGGCGTTGCCCTTCCTAGAATTCATATTTACTAAATAAATAAATACATTTAATAACTATATATATATATATTTTATTTGTAGTCGCTTGCTTAAAATCAGCACATTGTCCTCGATTCCATCAGCACATTGTCCTTTATATCCCTCCTCATCACACTGTGTATTATTCATTATCTTTTACTGTCTCACTTGCCAAAACATGGAATTCTCCCTTCCGCCCTATGTCAGAGACTGTCAATAACATCCTTCAAAAACAAACTAAAGAATTATTTAATAACAACTAACTTATACACCTCACTGATAGCATTATTTTAACAATTAATACACCAAATGATTTATGAAAATAATACTAAGATTAAGAAATATCTTCATTTGTTTAAATATTGTATAGTTTTGTATTCCTCATTATTTTTCTTTATTTTTATATATATTAGACAGAGCAGTCTACCAGCAATTTAATTTTTCTTGTTTGAGTACATTTTATTATTAGTTTTAGTCTTAATCTTAACTATCATTAAGATGGTTCTCCAATCCTTAATGTGCTAGACAGAGTGGATGAAAGAAGAACAATGTTGGAACTCATAAAGAAGAGGAAAATAAATTGGATTGGCCACTGGCTAAGAAGAAACTGCCTGCTGAAGGATACCCTAGAAGGAATGGTCAACGGAAAGAAAGAGGCAGAAAAAGACATCAGATGATAGACAATATTAAAATAAAAAGTTTGTTTACAGATACGAAAAGGAAAGCTGAGTTAATGAAAGAGTGGAGAATGCTGAGTTTGCAGTGAAAGACCTGCTCTTGGACAGAACACTATGAATGAACATGGTTATATTATAGATCTTAATATATTAGATATTATCTTATTGATCAAATATTAATTTAGTATTTAATAGTATAGTTAATTGTGATTGTTATATTCTAATGTAATATATGTTTGTCCTTGTGAGTGGAAGAGAAGGCTACATGACCTTAATTCCATCAGGTTAAATAAATAAATATAAATAAAATTGAGGCGATTTCTTTGTTACTAATGTTACATCATTGTACTTTATTTCGGTGTTAAACACGAGTGTGGTCCTCACAGATATGTGCATTGGTATAAAGGAGGGCGTTGAGAACTCGCATCTACCTGCTTGTTTCTTTACAGTGCAACGCATGAGCGCAGTTGTATAATAACGCGTACCCGCTGGCTCGTAATGCGGGCTGAATATCTCTCATGCAAACTAAAAAAAAAAGAATAAAATAAATTGTTTTATCATGGAGGCTCTTCTGTAGTGTCGTTTATGATAATATTAAAACAATTCTTCTAAACAGTTGCATTTTTAATTACAAACAAAAATGAACCTATCCATCAATAATTGAGAGTTGGTGAACAAAATTTTTGTCAAATATGATTAATTATTTTTACAATTTGCAATTAAGCTTTGAAAGTGTGTTGTAGGACCATTAAAAATAATAACAGCGGCGAATTTAATGAAAATAAAAAGCCAAAGAAGAAGTGAGAAAGATGTGCGCATTGCACAATGAGTTACCCAGCTTTCATTTCTTATTTGTTTCATGTGCGGTAGCATGCGCCTTCAAGCAGAAATAACAGTGTCAGATGTCACACCTTAACAATATTATTTTTTTAATTATTTATCATAAGTAATGCCACGAGTGATTTCCAAATTATCGATAAATTCACGACTCGCGAAGTGAGCATAAGTTGTATGCTAAATGTTAGGAGGTGGAGAAATCGAATTCTTCTTGTGATCAGTTCATAATGTTAACCTATTGTAGGACATGAAAGTTTTTTCATTGTTTTATCAATTTTTAGTTAATTATACGTCCTTTGTTTGTTAGTATGAGTCGCTCAGGATTGTACCCGGTTTTACATTAAAACAGCGAAAACATTTTATACAATTTTATGTTGAGTTGTGTTATCAAGACTTACATCATGAATATCTAGTGATTATGAAAAATATTCTCGTCAACTTTCTAATTAGAAACAAAAACTTTTTAATTAACAAGCTAAAACATTAAACAGTAATTAATTTATGTGAATTCCACCTTAATTCTTTTCAGAGTTGTACAAGTCTTTTCCTACAGTTCAAATACAAGAACCATAATTAATTATAGTTACACCTTATTACCTACTAATGAAGCACAAAACTGAGTATAAAACTTCAATATACAGAGAATGAGTATCATTGCACGAGAGAGAGAGAGAGAGGGGGGGGGAGAGACAGACAGACAGACAGAGATACAGATAGAGAGAGAAAGAGAGAGAGAGAGAGAGAGAGAGAGGTAATCAGACAGACAGAGATACAGATAGAGAGAGGGATACAGACGGAGATAGAAAGTGAGACAAATTAGAGGACGATGTAAAAAGATAGAAAGAAAGGACATAAAAAAAGAGGGATGGATATAGAAACAAGTACAATTAGAGACACGGTACATACAATGAGGTAGATAGAAAGGAAAGAGATTAACTGTTATGCTCCTAAGTCAATTTAATGGAGCGGTGGACTAGTGGTTATGCTCCTTGCCTCTGGTCCCGAGGGTCGCGGGTTCAACCCGGCCGGGATCAATGGATTTTTTAGGATGGAAAAATTCAAGGAGCATGTCCTCCGGGAGGGACTTTAAGCCGTGGGTCCCGAGTCTGAAGATTTTCAGGCTCGTAAAAAATCCTTAAGCCTGAATGAAAAGGCCTCTAAGCAATATTTACCGAATTTTCCGGTCCTAGTACTACCTTGGTTTCCTAGATGTCAGTATGAGGCGGAACGCTGACCACGGACCACTCAAAAATGACATCTATACGAAAACAAGTGTAACTAAATTAATATGGTTCAAATTCTTCCCTGTAGGGGGAGAGCGCCTAAATCTCTGTTAAGGGAAACATGGGCTTACAAGAAGAAGAAAAAATAAAGGACAAGATAAAGGGGAGAGGGATATTATAAAAAGAGCGAAGAAGATAGTAAGAGATATACAAGGTGAGGTACAGTAGGAGGAAGAGAAATAACGGCGATAAAACGAGACACAGATAGACACAAAGAAAATAAATACTTACTTACTTACTTATTCACTGGCCTATCAAACCCGTAGGTTCATGGCCGCACGGACATAAGCTCTCCATACATCCCAATCCTGAGCTATTGCTTTAAAATTTTACCCCAGTTGAACCCATGTCCGCATTTCTTGACGGTTGTATTTTTACGGCGAAAGATCGTCACTCTTTCGACCAAGGTACTTTTTTCGTCTGGCTTATCACCTTCGACCAGTCCGGCATGGGTAAACCTATCGGCAGCAATGATACCGCCGACATAGCTCTCAGGATCATTTAAGCACGCAAGCCACTCCACCACGACAAGGTAAAGATACCATGGAGGGCAAAGAAAATAAATATAGATAGAAATATAAACATGAAATAATTGGTGATATTGGTTTTAAGCAGCTCAGGCGAAAACGGTTCTGAAAACGGGCTGGACGATCCGGAATCGATCCACGGCATCGCCAGCGGCGGAATCGGATACTTTCTTTACTCATTCGTGTACTGACTGATTCTGGATCCACTTAGATCCATATTAAATTAGTACCGTGAATATTTCCCGCTTTCACGGCCGGTGTCTTGATTCTTGTTTAATTGGTCTTCCGGGCTAAATAGACGTGGTCCACTTTTGCTGAAATTCGACGTTTCTTGAACTACTGTGTTAGACATCCTCAGAGATACTGCGTGCTCTCTGTGAACTCCTGAGGATGTCTAAGGGTCGTATTTATGAACGCATTAGACCGTAAAAGTCATTCTCTGCTGAAAAAGTTGCATCCAAAGCCTTTTTGCGTAATCAAAAGTCTGTTCATGCGATAATAATTGTCGAAATCTCTAAGCTACCTGGCGAGGTGACTTTGCAGAGAACGAATCGTGAGCAACCCGATGGGAACCGATGTACTTTGAAACCTTGCTGCTTATCTTGCTGTTTTATCCAAGATGTCGGACCTTGAACACTTCGATCATGTTTTCGGTATACGCGGAGAAGAGGAATTTGATAGAGTCTACCAAATAATTCAACTGGAAGAACAGGAGAATCGGCGTTATATCGCGCGACGCAGACGTCGTCGTAGGTTTTATTTGCGGGATGCAAGCGTAAATACGTTCCTCTAGCAGACGAAAATAACGGAAATGGTTTTATCGCTGAGAATTCTGGGTAATTTCTTGCCAATATTACAAAAATAACTACTTTCATGCATGACCAGTCAGCGACTCGCTAATTCGAACTTTGCACGTGCTCACGGAAAACTCAACACACCAGAGACTAATGTATTTGCATGCGGGCCTAAGTTTATGAGTTTATATACAGCATGCAGAATCTACCGCAGTCACAGACGAAACATCGACTTTCAACAAAACTGGACCACGGCCATTTAGCCCGACAGACCAACTAAACAAGAATTATTTCCGGCGAAACTTACGGCCACATGCCTTCTATCACCATTGTCTAAGAATTTTGTGTCAACTTTTCACATGAAACTTCATGACCCTGTTATAACAGATCATCTTCTTCTTTCGCGGATTAGTTCTTTGCCTGTTCCGATCTCACATTAAGCCTATGTTTAATTTCTTTGTGCATCTCATTCCTATTTGTGATTATTGTTCCTAGGCATTTGAATTCAGCCACTTCCTCAAAATTTCCCTCGTTTGTCATTAGCTGTCCATTTCCTTTATATAATGTATTTTTATGTGTAACCTTATATTTAGCTTTATTGATATTTACTTCCAATCCTAAGTTCTTAGTGTTACTCAATAGTGTGTGTGTGTTGGCCTTTAGTATCTCTTCGCTATGGCTCAATAGTACTACATCATCTTATAGACACTCTGTATATTAAATTACGACAGAATGACAATAAGCACTAAATTGAATTCCTGTAAATAGAGTCCTATTTGCTTTGCTGTTGTATATTAAATACATCTAAGAGAATCATATATAATGGAGAATCTTACTTTAATGGAAAATTGGAGACAAATACACGTAGGTCGGAATTCATATTTCTGGAGCTTGGAACTACATTACTGCCGACTCCGCGCCGGGGATAGTTCCAAGTAAATCATGAAAGAAAGAGAAAGTGCATTACACTCGGAGGAAAATAATTGAAAATCGTGAAGCGTGTATAACGCCTCCGGTTTTGTGATATTGGAGCTCTTCCAACACAAGCAAGACGTCTCTAATTAATTAGAGAGCAAAATCAAAATGAGGAAGTCGCATTCTCGATTATTATCATATTATATAGTTTAATTAACAATTGAATCAGTTGTTTTTAATGAATTTTTGTGCTACTTTGTTAACCCTTAAATTCGTAATGTATCCTTTTTTAGATACATCAGTTGGTTTAGTTAATTTAATATTTCAAATAAATCAGAAGAAAACAAACAAAAATAAACCACTTAAATCTGTGTCTAATTATACAATATACCTAATAATAACAGTTATACAAGATTCCGTTTTCACTGCGGTCCGCCACATTCAAATATCTAACAGAATAAATTTGTGTTTTGCCAATTTAAGGGTTAAACACGAAGTCAAGACATTTAATATGTTTTTATAAGTATTATTCCCTGAGAGTAGTTCTTCTTCTTCTTCTTCTTCGGCTTTCCCCCACATATAGGTTTACCGTCTTCAGTTTCCATTTATCTCTCTCTTCCAAATTCCTATCTTCCATTATTGTTCTGACGTAGGTTTTCCATTTCCATCTTGGTCTGCCACGTTTATTTCTTCCAGGGGGTGACCATTGGTATATATTTTTTGGCCATATTTCATTTTCCATTCTTTGTACATGGCCATACCATTTAAGCGTTTGATTTTCAATCCTCTTAACAACAGATGTGGTGGCATTCATTTCTGTCCAAAGGAATTCATTTCTTATTTTATCCTGTCTTGTTTTTTTGGAGGCTTCTTCTAAAATAATCAAATTCAAACTGTTCTAATTTTATTCTTTTGTAATTCCGTCAAAGAGCAAGTTTCGCTTTCATATGACAAAATATTCTGTATTATGCTCTTATAAATTTTCAATTTAGTTTTCCTTTGTAATATTTTTTGTTCCAAATTACTCCATGTTATGTCTTAGTTGCATTTTTTGCCATTGCAATTTTAGTCTGTACATCTCTCTCACAGGTACCTAAACTTGTAATTATTGACCCAAGATATTTAAAAAATTCACATTTTTTTATTTTCCCTGTTTCAAGTATGAGGTCATCCACATCCTTTCCCAAACACATATTCTGTTTTCTGTAAATTTATATTCAGTCCCCATTTTTTATATTCTTCCATTAATTTATTTATCATATATTTCATATCATCTTCATCCCTTGCAAAAATTATTTGATCATCTGCAAACAAACAATGAATGCAGTACTTTTCCTCCTATAGGAATACCCATTTCAGAACATTTTTTATACCACAAGTTAAGAGCCTGGTCTAAATAAATGTTAAAAAGAATTGGTGATAAACTGCATCCCTACTTAAGGCCTTTATTCACTGTGAATTCCTCTATTAAATTATTCTGTATTTTTTACTTTAGCTTTTGTATTACTATAGATCCTCCTAACAATATAATCCCTTTTATACAGAATATTCTATATTTCTCATTGCCGTCCATAACAATTGTCGAGGTACACTATCATATGCCATCTCTAAATCAATAAAGGAGAGTAGTTAATAATAATAATAATAATAATAATAATTATAATAATAATATATATAATAATAATAATAATAATAATAATAATAAATAGACAATTAATCGTTACTCCCAGTTAAAAAAAAATATTCAAGTCGGCGTTTCAATCTCCTTGTGTGAAGACTGAATTAATACATTTTTTGACTATCGTGACATAGAGGCTGATCTTCTACATTCTTATAAAGCTATGGGGATGCAACATGTCCTTAAAAATTAATTTTTTGGACTCTCACTTAGACTTCTTTCCGGAAAATCTTGGGGCTGTCTCTGATGAGCACGGTGAGCGTTTTCATCAGCAAATTTCCACAATGGAAAAGAGGTACCAAGGCAAGTGGAGTTCTAATATGCTGGCTGACTACTGTTGGACCAAGAAGAGAGATGTTTCCAGATGCAAAATATGCCCGAAAATCACTGTCTACCACTTTCTAGGTAAGGTCAGAATGAGTTAGAGTTAGATGGATTTCATTAAAATATTATAAAAAAAATGTAAATGAATATCACAGAAAATTCTTGCCTGATAGGAAAAATCTGAAATGGTATTTAAATTCAGGATGAAAAATACTTGTAAAATCTCATATTTTTATTCTTGTGATAGAAAAAAAAAGTTAATTTTTTGTGATCAGTGTAATTAGAATTGGTTTTACTTTCACTCTGTACTTTTTACGTACTTTACCGTACAGGATAATTTATACAATTTTTTCCCTGCTCAGTGTTTTAAAATCTCAGAACATATGAAATACATACAACAAGAGAGACAGAAAGAAAAGTAGAAAGAGAGAGGGAAAGAAGGAGAAGGATAAACGAGGAGAGGGAGAATGAAAGATGGGAAATAGAGGAGAGAACGGAGAGAGAAGAGGAGAAGGATAGAGAGAAGTATAGCAGAACAAAATAGAGAAGACGAGAGAGGAGGGGAAAGAAAGGCGGGGGAGAGAGGAGGAAAAAAACAGATGTTGAATGAGAGACGGAGAGGAAGAGGTCATGCGGGGAGAGAGAGAGAGAGAGGAGAGAGAGAGGAGAAGAAGAAGAAGAGCCGGAGTAGGAGAAAGAGACGGGGGAAGTGAGTGAGAGAGAGATAAAGAGAGAGACGGAGAAGAGAGAGGGAATAAAGAGCAGAGCGAGAGTTTGGAGAAAAAAGATAGAGATAGGAAGGAAAGAGAAAGAGAGAAAGAGGAATGAGGGAGAGAAAAGGAGAGACATGGAGAGAGAGTGGGATAGAGAGAAGTTGAAAGAGGAGTGAAATATAGAAAAAAGATGAAGGAGAGAAGAGAAGTGAGGAAAAATGAAGAGAAAGGGAGGAAGAGAAGGGAAGGGAGACCGAGAGACGTAATAGAGAGAAGGATAACAAGTGAGAGGAAAGGAGAAGAATAGACCTACAGAGAAGGTGAAGAGACGAAGACCGATAGAAGGAGAGAGGAGAGGGAGAGGGAGATGAGAGAGAGAGAGAGAAGAAGAAATAGAGCGAAGAGGAGGAGAGAGAGGGGAGTAAAGACAATAGGGGCGAGAGACAAGATAGATGGAGGGAGAAGGAGAGAAGAGAGACAGATAGGGACAGAAGGAGAAACCGTAGACAGAGAGTGAAGGAGAAAAAAGCGAGGGAAGAGAGAAGAGAGGGGAGAGAGAATGAGAGAGATATATAGAGACAGAAAGAGAGAAGATTGGGGCGAGAGAGTAATAGAAGGGATTTGAGGAGGAGTGAGATAGAGGAAGAGGAGATGCCAAAGAAGAAGGAGCTGAGGGAGAGAAAGAGAGAGACGGGAACGTGAATAAGAGGAGAAAAAAGATAGAATTAAAGAAAAAGAAAGAGAGAGAGGGTTTAAATATGGCTTTACGTTTCGTTCAGAAAGAATCAGATGATCCTGGCCTGGTCAATAACGAATCCGCTCAGCCTGAATTTAGGTTGAGGATTGCGTCACTACTGAACATTTTGGACCTCTTTGTATTGGCGTGTCATCTGCTATCCTAAAACAGCAACCATTTTCAATTTAGTGTTAGTTTTTTGTTCATTTTGTCATAGATTTATTTTTCATAAGTTAACTGTAAACGCAACACAAGAGAAAACAGTTGAATATTGCAACAACCAGAATAATAAATCGATTTGAACTATCCAAAACTGAAACTAATGTTGCCAATGTTTGCCGCGAACTTCGCTTCACATAATTTTCACTTGTGAAAATAGATGAAGGTTGATTGAGATACTTTTTTTTCTCGTCTCTAACACGAACAAAATCCCATTTCAGATTGTAATTTTTAGGAAAAACGAATGGCATATGTAAACTGTGGCATCTGACACAAGATGATTAGTGCTTTTCGAGGATCACTAGCGGCTAATATAGTTTCCCATTCAATCAAGGAAAAGCGTTCGTGTGGTCCTCC